>RJWH01006813.1:0-48660 GCA_004363575.1 Solenodon paradoxus
GCACTGAGATACATAAGAAACAAGGGTAGTTTACTGTCTGTTTTGTTTTCTGGGTTTTCAGTGTCCTAGCGGAATGCAAGTAGGCAGCCAGCCCGTCTGTTCCCGCCCCACCCCGCCCCCGTCACTGCGCTTCTGTTATACCATCTTTGCCTGACTCCGGCTTCTCCATTGAATGGCTAATGTGTATGTGAAATAAAGAAATAAAGAAAAACAAAAGCAAGAGCGCCTGAGCCTCTGCTGATTTCATCGCCGCGGGACTGGGCCGGCCGGTAGGGCGGCGACGCTGCTTCTCCCCCACGTGCCCCACGGGCGCTCTGGACGTGGTGGAGGAGTTTCTAAACCTGGGTCTCCAGGAGGGGACGCCGGTGAGAAGAGCGAAAACTGGTGGTTGAGGGAGCGGGTGCGCTTCCCTCCCTATCTCTCGTGACCCCAACCCCGGGGGTGGAGGTGGGGCCGGAAAGAACCACTACTTGGGTCCACAACCGACCTCTCTGCTTGTTGGTTAACAGACCCCAGCCCCAGACGGAGGGGAAACGCGGGTAAGGCCATTTCAGTGGGTGATGGGTGATAAAAAGTTCTGCACGTTCCCCGGGAGCGATAGTCGCCCTTCCAGACCCAAGGCCCTTTCCCCTATAGGGGACGTCCTTGGGGAGCCCTCTTCAGGGGGCACTTGGCGCCTGAGGAGGCGCAGCGCTTCGGCCGCCCCTTCCTCGACGGCCCTGGGCTGAGTTCCCAGAGCCCCTAGCACAGAGGCGACGAAGCAAAGGTCACCGCACCTCTGGGCTCAGGGCGGTTTGTTCTGTCTTGATGGGCCGAGCCGCCCCATCCGGGCTGCGGTCGGGGCCAGCCGGAGTCATGGGCTGCGGGCGCGCCATGGGCTCCATTCTGCGACAAGGCCCGTGGCGGGCGCCCTGGTCCGGGACTCTGTGCGCCGACCGTTTGCGGGGCCCAGACGGGGCGGGGCCCGCGGCCAAAGCGGCTGCTTGGTCGCGCAGCAGCCGCACCAGAAAACCGATGTATTTCATAGCCAGGCGCAGGACCTCGTTCTTGCTTAGCTTCCGGTCAGGCGGGTGCGTCGGCAGCAGCTTCCTGAGCTCGGCGAAGGCGCCATTCACGTTCTGCTGCCGCCAGCGCTCCCGGCTGTTGGTGAACACGCGCCGGGCCACTTTCTGGGGCTGGTGTCCTGCGGACCAGACGGGAAGGGGTTGACGCCAAAGCCCGGGGTGCGGGGGCGCCCCCTTCTGGGGACTTTAACGTAGGCCCTGGGGCTTTCCCACGTGGGGCGCAGGGGAAGACGAGCCCCCACTGGCTAGGACTCCCTCCTCCTGTTCCTCCTCCAGAGCCACCCAGGCCTGTATTGTCGCCCACCGGGCGGGCCAGGCAGCAGACAGCTGGGACCCCCCTCTACTTGACTGTCCTCATCTCCATACCCATGGGTGAGATGTCCTAGGAAAATATCTCCTGGCAGCCCTGGGCCTCATTCCCAAGGCGCCCCTGTGTGCGGCTGGTATTCTCTTGGGGACCCGGGGTCTATTTATTTAATGGCAGTGTTAGTGCCTCTGTCTCTCCCACGACCCTTCCCTGCATTGCTAGGCAGACACCTTCCATGCCACTCTGGGGCTCCTTGTCCCGGCTGGGTTTGTGGGACTGGCCACAGCTCTGCGGTCTGCACATGGGACTGAGTCCCCCACGAGCCCTCCTCCCTACCCGCCAGCTATGGGACAGACACCATGTTCCCGTAAGCCCACACTCACCCTCCAACTCTAGTTCACAGTGGTGGGGTCTCCGCTTCAGCCGGCTGCTAGGGAAAATGCCAAAGGGTCCTACCGGCCCGATGTAGAGGCTGTAAGGGGTCGTGGATCACTAAGGCCTTGTGGGCAAGGACCCTGTGCCTGGCTCGCCCCCACCCAGGCCCCCAGCCCTCCACTGACCTGTTGAGGAAGGGGTGCGGGTTGTAATGCAGGGCCAGGGAGGGGGTCGTAGAGAGCTGCAGGAGTGAGGGCCGCAGGGCGCTCAGCTCTGTGCCGGCCACAGCTGCGCCTGGGGGCCTTGTATAGCCCAGGTTGATGACAGGCACCCCAGGAGGCAGCTTGGGGAGTGAGGAGCCTGGGCAGCTCACCTCATCCACCTTGGGGGGCCCAGGCGAGACACGCTTGGGAGGCGGGGCAGGCGCTGGACTGGGGGAACACGCCATGTCAGCCTTCTCTGTCATGGTGGGGCCCACCTCTGCCTGGACCTGGGGCGGGCACATGGACCCCAACGATGGGGTTCACCTGGGGGAAGGAAAGAAGCCAGTGGAGAGAGGTCCCTCCAAGGGGAGGGAGAGTGCTTTGGTAGACAAAGGCAGGTGGGTGCTACCCCAGGACACAGGCGGTTTGGAACCCCAGGCCATCAGATGCCCTCGGAGGCACTCGGGGGGGCCCCAGTATGCCTCTCTGAGCTTGCTGAGCCCCATGGGGGTTTCCATGACTCAGCCCCCGAGCAAATTCCTTCTTCCAGAATCCTCTCTCACCTGGGGACTTGGAGGGAGGGACAAGGCAGGGACCCCATGAAAGGCCATGACCCCCAGAATGACCCTGGAGCCCTCAGATCTGATCCTGAAACAACCCCCACCCCGACATGTGACCTTGAACAGCCCTCCAAGATCCACCCACCTCGGACCCCAAAAGTTCTTCCCGCCAACAATGTCTCCCTGACTAAGCCTGTAACCCCACTGCTGACACTAGGACCCCAAATGCTGACCCCAGGGTCTCCCCAAACACTTAGTCCCACTACCTAGTGCCCATAGGTGTCCTCATCCTCTCTTTGGGCCTGCTCCCCGCCCCCAACAACATCCACGCCACTGGCACCCTGCTCAGCCGTCCCTTCCACTCTTGGCTGGAGGGTCCGCGTCCAGACCCCACTGCACTTCTTTCCCAGGTCAGGCCCCTGGGAAGCAGGCGGACCAGGCGTTTCACTGAGTGGGTCCCCACTTACGAATGAATGACTGCATGAAGAAATGCATGCAGGGGTCCTCTTACCCCAGTGCCCGTCTGTCTGGCTGTCTGTCTGGCTGCCTGGTAAGTGCCCAACTGTCCTTCAGGGCTGGTTCTTGGGGCCAGGAAGTGAGTTGGGGCTTCAGGCCAGGCCTGGCACCCCCGCTGGTGTCTGGCCTCTGGGAGCCAGGCCCAGCAGCGACAGGCGGCTCCAGCGCTCCCAAGGGCCGCAGGCCCTCAAGGGAAAGTGAGCAGCTCTGGGAGGGAGTCGGCCCGCCCTCTCCCCGCCCCCGGTGGCCTGGTTTCCTTCGGCTCACCCCCACCCCCTGCGCAGTGGTCGGAGGATGCAGGGCCGGTGTAGATAAGGGGCTAACTGCCTGGCTGCGCCTGATAAGGAGCCTGGTTGACCCCGGAGGAAACTGACTGGGCGGGTGGACCGACTCACCTTCCCTCCTCCCGGGCTCTGGAGGGGCCTGGCCCTCTGAGGACCCCCACCCGACGCCCGGGGCACAGCTGCGAGGTGCCCAGATGCACGCAGAGGGGAAACCGAGGCAGGGAGCAGCAGCTGCTGGCTTTGAACAACCCTCGGCAGTGTCCCCGCTGATGGGGTGGAGGAGAGTCCTTTCCGGCCCTGCCAGGGCCTCGTGACCCAGGGGCCCCCTTCTCCACCCCTTCCCCTGGCTGGTTCCTCTTTTTACAGAATTCGGTCTTTCTGCTACCCCCACCCTGGAGCGGGTGCAGAGCAGCACCAGAGGGACTAGGGCATCCAGACCGAGCAGGGGTCCTGGGCCCTCATGCCCTACCCACTTCACCTTTCCCAGGCCCGGGAGGGTGAGATGTAGGGATTTCTCAGGGGGGCGGGGGGGCAAGTTATGTTCTGGGCTTCAGAATCACACAGCCCCAAATTGCTGGTCCCTGGTCCTCACCCCACAACATCAGGCCACTTCAGGGACAGCGAAAAGAAGACGTGTTGGGCAAATACCCCAGAGTGACCATGGCCAAGAGTCCTGCAGGAACCTCACAGGGCAGACAGCTTTTGGGGACAGCTAGGGAGTAGTGATAAAACGCGCCTTATCCCCAGGGACCTCCGATCTAGATGTCATACCTGAACCCGTGTGTGTCTAGGTCCTCAGCTGCCACCCTGTGTCAAGATGATCACCAACCAGCCCCCTGCCCTCCCAGACGGGGAGAGCTCCCCTTCTGGGCATGCACGGTAACCCTGACATCCTTCCAAGGTGGATTCTAGAATCAGGACTCATTTGAGGGAGGGGGATGCAGCAAGGTGAAGGGTGTTAGTGGCTCCCATGTGGCCGGGTGGAAATTCTGCGACCAGATTCCCTCGTTAACGTTAATTTAACGTCCCTCGGCCCCTACCCTGCCGGGGGCGGAATACTGCAGAGCGCCTGAGGCCTCCTTGTGCGCCCCTTCGGGGCCACAGGGCGGGAAGCACCTGGTCCGGAGCGGATGCACCCGGCGCCTGGTTCCGGTCCGGCTTCCGCCAATGCGGCCCAGGGGGGAACCCAGCCAGAGAAACCAAGCGGCTGGAGGCCACGTGGAAGCTGCCTGTCTGGAGGCCCCGCCGTGCGCGTGCGCGCAGCCCTCGTGGGGCGGTGGGGAGCTGGTCAAGCCCCCTCCGTGGCCGCACGACTGCCGCCCCGTGGCCGCCTCAGGAATAGCAGGTGCCTGCGACGGAGCAGGACTGACCGGGTGCGTATCCACAGGAAGAAACACTGACTGCACTTGGAGTTCTTGGGCGCAGTGCTCCTTCAGGGACTTTAAGGACCCGGGTTCTCGTCCTGAGCCAGGGAGAACCATCAAGATGCACAACTAAAACAAACTGCTTTTTCCTCCTCTCTCTCTCTTCCTGCCTGCCTGCCGACTCGCCTTCATTCCTGCCGGCACTTGTCCTTTAAAAAAAAAAAAAAAGACAGTCTGGGGAAGGTGACATCTTTTTATTAACTCAGTCTACGGCTGATCCAGCAGTGGGCCTGGGCTCAGGCCCAGGGGCACTCCGGTTGAGGCTATCGGGACAGTCAGTGGGGACAGCTTCCGCAGTGGGGTCGGATGTCGGGGGGCTATGGGAGTAGCAGCACTGATCTCCTCGTTGACAGGTGCCCTGGGGAGAGGGTGGTGGGTGTGATCTCACGTCCACAGCTGGGCACTCTGCTGGGTTTCTTTCCCGGACAGGGAGCTCACTCCCTGGATTTGTCCTGCTGTGGGGGGTGGGGATGGGGTCCTCACCTCCTTGAACCGTTTGCAGGGAAATGTCTTGAGCCGGGTAGCCCGCTGTGCCGGGTCCTCTGCCGGCTCCTTTCGCTTATTCTGGAGTAGTCTGCGTTTCTCCTCCACGGCTGCACCTGCTGCCTTGCCCCTGTGTGAAACCCAGTAGCTGGGACCTGCTCTGGCCTTTGCACCCCACCCTGGTGTAGCCCCACTCCCATCTCAGTCACTCACCCTGGCCGGGCACGGGGCCGGGGGCCCCAGTTGGCCTCAGGGTTGGCCTGAAAGCGTTTGAGTCCTCGCTGGCGGGAGCTGGGGTTGGCATCGTCCCGAATGGTGAAGTTGGCTTGAAGCCTAGGATGGCAGGGGGAGGGGCTGAGGGTGTGCATGGTGAGATGGCGGAGGGGCGGGGCTGAAGGGGTACACAGTCAGGGGGCTGAGGGCATACATGGCAGACCCCCCACCTCACGGCAGTTCCCTGTCTGGAGAGACTGTTTGCTCACAGTGGGATGTTCCATCCATTTAATAAACACTTATTGAGCACCAACTGTATGCCTGTGTGGGTCTCCATGCTGGGAACAGACACTGAACCAGCAGCCCAGAACCTCCACCACTGATAAAGCAGACGAGTGCAGGAGACAGGCCACGGGATGAATCAGAAATAAGCAAATCACACTGGGCCCTTGAAATTCATGGTTTCTACTGCCGGGGCCATATAGATGTAGTTTTCTTATAAACAGACACCATCCACTTACGGCATCTATGAAAGCAGTACTCTCAGTATGTTTTCCCTTCTTGGGATTTTCTTCCTAACTTTCTTCTCCGTAGCTTACGTCAGATAAGGGAACCATACAGAGGGAACAGACTGTGCAAAGGCTCTGAGGCAAGGCTGTGCTGGGAGCTGAGTGAGGCCAATGTGTAGTGAGAGCTTGTGGGGAGCGGGGGGCTGTGGTGAGACTGAAAATACGTGAGAGGAGGGAGAAGGGGAGATTATACAGGTAGGACTTTAATTTCTATAGAGTAGATGGGAGCGATGGAGGGTTCTAGGCAGAGGGTGGGAGTGTGTGATTAGACTCAGAGGCACCTCCTGGCTGCTATGAGAAGAGAGATGCTGGGGGAGCAGGGGAGACGCAAGAAGATTCTGCATTTGCTTGCAGAACAAGCTGGTGTGTAGGGGGAGATGTGAGAGGTGCAGCTTCCCTGGCCTGTGGGGGCTGTGTTGGTGCCCCTACCTGGGCTCCACGCTGAGTATGCGGAAGGCTGGGCTGGTCTCTGATAGTCGCTCTCGCTTCACCGGATACTCCTTTACCTGGGAAGCAGAGGTCAGAGATCAGGGGGTGCTAAGTCCTACCACCCCCATATCCATCTGGTCAGATCCCCCTCACCCAGCAGCGCATGATGTCCCAGAGGGCCGAGGCAGGGGCATCTGTCTTCACAGCGTTCTTACAGGCGTGGGAGAGCGAGACTTGGAAGCCAGCGTGGAGGAGGGCCGACCTGGGCACCAAGAGGCACTGTGAGGGGGACCCTGGGATGTGTGGCTGTGAGCTGTGCTGCAGGTGACTGGTGACTCTGGTAGGCTGACCCTACCTACTGTTTTAACAGGACAGTACCACTTTCTTCCTATTTCCCAACCATCCCATCATTTTAATATCAATTTTGTCCCCCTTTTAATAAACCAGGGCTGTCTCTCATTTGGGGCAAAAGGCCCAGTTGAATTGTCCCCCAGTTTACAGTAGGGGGCCCAAAAGCAGCTGTCCCCTTTGCCCCACATTAAAGAAGGCTCTTGCTGGCACTGACTGCAGTGGATCGCGGCTGCCATTGCGGTTCCCGCACCGTGAGGAAACAGGACCACGGGGAAGAGGATTCCCATCCACCCCACCTGTTTCTTCAAAGGGAGCAGAACACCAGACTGTGATCAAGCTGCAGGTAAGTACTAACTGCCAGGGGTCATGTGTGGCACTGTGGGAGGTTATTGGGCATTCTGGTATTGAGATGGTTAAAACAGCAGGTGTTTTGGGCAGAACATTTAGACCAGGGCTTCTAGGGGTGCCAAATTTTGTTTTCATCTAAGGTGCCAAAATTCCTTGCACCGTTCCTGGCCATTTGTGTGAAGTGCCATTAGAACACACGCTGTTACTATGTGATCTTTGATGCGGATCACACAGCACTTACTTCTGCTGGCCTGGCTGCTCTGCTCCTGCTCGGATTGCTTCGCCTCCTCCCCTCCCCTTAGTCACCACCACAGAACCCCATGCCATTTTTGCCACCCGGTGTCCTGCCTTTGTCTCAAGGAAACCCGGTCAGCCTACTTCCAGGCCATCACAGCAGGACTACCCCACGTGTGGCTCACGAGAAGCTCAAACATGGCAGAGGGGGGCACTGATTTGAGGGCTGGCCTCCAAGAGGCTCCAGCCAAAGGGACCCGCAGACCCTCACCGCAGCTGCAGGAGGCTGGGGGTGTTGCAGTGGATGGTGCTGCTGAGCTGGTCCAGGGTGTAGTAGAGGGGGACATCCGGGAGCTCCTGCGGGGGACGGGACCTCATGAGGTGGATAGAGGGAGGATGGCCCAGCCCCGGCAAACTCCTACACCGGCCAGTGCCCACCTCGGTGATGACACTCAGCACGCCGCGGATCCGCTCGGAGGTGTGGAAGCGGCCAGGGTTGGTGCTCACGGCCTTAAGAATACGGCCCACGAAGTCCAAGTCATGGATGGGCTCTGCCCACAGGGGCCCGCCGAGCTGTGGGCACATGGAGGCCGGGTGGGCAGGCGGTGCCGGCTAGGATCCCCCAGAGCCCCCTCGCTCCCCCAGGCCTGGCCCCACCTGATGTCGCTGCCCACAGTTCTCACACTCCAGGGCCACTGGGGGACCGCAGGCGGCAGAAAACTTGACCCTGAGCGGAGGAGGGGCAGTTAGGGGGCAGCAGCCTGGGACACCCAACCCCCATTCCTCCCCTCTCGCCTGGCTCACCGGCTGCCTGGGGCTCCCGACGCCCTGCCAAGACGCTGCAGGTGGTGGGCCCCACAGCCCACACACTGGAACACCAGCGCCTGCTTGCTGTGGGGGAGGCCGTGGGAGCAGTGCAGGATCGTATCCCACCCCCCCACTCCCCCAGAGCAGGGTCACAGCCCCCCATCTCTCAGGGAAAGGCCCTTGGCTGCCCTCAACCCACAGCCCTCCCTGCTGACCTGGCTGAGGCCTTGACCTTGGCCTGGCCGGTGAAGACGCGAACAAACACGCGGACGTAGAAGTCGGCGCTGACGCTGAGCAGAGGCACCACGAAGCGCTGGTAACAGTTGGCACGCAGGTCCAGGCTGTGCAGGATGATCCTCAGGGCCTGGGGGCAGCCAGGGTGGGTGTCGGCCTCCCCTGCACCCCTCTCCCCATGGCCTTCACACCGCCACAGGCTCAAGGCGGCTCCCCAGCGCCAAGTCAGTCCCATGGGACGTCCTGGCTGTGTGACCTTAGCAAGTGACTCCAACTTCTCTGTGCCTGTTTCCTTACAAAGCCACAGAGCCTGTGTCTCTGTACAGCTCTGCTGGGGTCACTAAAGGAGACACAGGCCTAGTGACTGGAGCTATTCCAAAACCTTCACATGTAGCCAGCCCCCACCTTCGTGAAATCCCCCAGCAAACCTCGGGGTAGGATGCTGCCCTTAAGCCCATTTTACAGACGCAGAACCTGTGGCTCAGAAAGATAAAGTCACTTTGCACAAAGCCTCCAGCAGGGATAGGACTTAAAAACCAGAGCTTAACCCTACCTCCTGCCACCAAAAAAATGCAGAATGTAAGGAAAACCTGCTGTGCCTGGTGGCTCAGGGGTTACGCCCATGTCTGGGGTGCAGTCCACATAGGGTCTAAGGACTTGAATTCAAAGCCAAGGCTAGGAACGGGGGAACACAACTGACTAAACAAAATGCTTCTTCCTCTCTCTACCTGCCTGCCTGGAGGAAGGAGCATGCTAGGGGCTGAGGGGGTAGGGAAGGTGTTCTGGGGGCGGGTCCCTCACCATCTCGTGGCAGGCTCGGCTCTTGAGGGCCATGGCCCCATACTTGCTGTAACATGTCTCACCGCTGTTCCCAGCCAGCACAGCCATATCAGTGCAAGTGACACAGAGGAGCCCTGGGAGGAGGGGTGAGCGGTGAGGTTGCTGCAATCACTGTGATCACCGGCAACCTGGGAGCCCCGCCTGCTGCCCCTGCGCAAGTGGCGGCTCCCACCAGCCCAGCCTCACCTCCTTCACTCACCGCCTGCACGGCGGCGTCCAGGAAGGGGGCGGGGCTGCCGTAGGGGTCAAGATCGATGACGTCGAAGCGCTGCGACCCCCTCTGGTGCTGGTACATCAGCATTCTAGGAGCAAGAGGGTCAGGGCCTCAGCTCCCTGTACCGGGGGCCAGCTCTGTCCCCCACACTTGGGGACTCGAAGCTGGGATTCAAGGTTAAGGTCTCAGCTTGGCCATTTGCTTAACTTTTCCTCCTGTCTACCCACCTGTGGCCATGACAATGGGCAACACAGGTCTTGCACACGGATGCCTGCCAGTTTCAAGCAGTTTATAGACCTTTAACTCCTTTCACTGCATAGTTGCTTTTTTTTGTTTTTTCTTTTTTTGAAGGAAAGGCACAGGCAGGGATGAAGGCGGGAGGGCGGGCAGGCAGGCAGGAAGAGAGACGAGGAGGAAGTATTTTATTTTAATTTAGTTGCTCACATTGGTTGTCTCCTCCCACCTCCATCCCCACCCCGGTCCCAGGTCCCAGGTCCCACTCGGGAAGGGAAGTGAATCCGGGACCCTGGGAAGTACTTGGACTGTGCTCCTCTGGAGGCTGCTGACCAAACCACTACTCCTCCCCACTAAGTGGTCATAAGCACTTAGTCGTTTGAACAACTCACTGAATTTGGAACTAAAGTCATGTGTCACTTAACAATTGTACCCGTTCTAAGAAATCTGTCATCACTTCAGTAGCTGGAATGTCAGAGTGCACAGGGAACGCTTGAGTGCCAGGCATCGCCAAGTGCAGCTGAAAATTCTCATGGACTGGCACGCCCCTGATGGCTTAATGGTTAAGTCTCAGCACACCCCAGGGTCCCAAGGTCATGCCCTGGGGCTGGGGGAACAGCCTAGATGTATAACTAAAATAAAATAAATTAAATGCTTCTTCCTCTCTTTATGCCCCTTTCTTAAAAAAATAAATAAATAAAGGGAAATTCACACAAGACATGCCCTAGTAACCTAGTTAGGTCCAAAGGTATGATCCAGACATATCCCGAGGACGGGGATTTGCATCCCAGCGCAGGGGTGGGGTGGGAAGGCCACAGACATCACCAAGAGGGACAACTAAATAAAAATAAAGTGCTTCTTCCTCCTCTCTCTTCCAGCACCTTTCTTTCTTTCTTTTTTTTTTTTTTTTAAAGAAAATTTGCATATGGTGCACATGGGTGGTTTAGCGACTAGGCCACGGCCTCTGGCTGAGCATCCTCCACATACATCCCAAGGAACCAAGTTCACGACCTATGGGGTGGGGTACAACCAAGCTGAACAACTAATTAAAATAAATGCTGCTTCCTCCGCTCTCTTCCTGCCAGAACCTTGCGTTTAAAAATTGTTTTTTTCCCATACAACTTTGACTCCCCCAAAATGTTGCTATCTGCAGGCATGGGTATTTCTGGCTCCTTCTGACCCAACATACCAATATCCTGAGATTCAAGTCTCCATGGCTGCTTGAATCGCCACTACACACCCCAGGACTGTGGAGTGCAAACTCCAGGAGAAAAAAAAAACCCACTTGGAAGTGGACTTGTGCAGTTCAAACGGATGCTGTTCAAATGTTCGCTGATTCACAAAAACCCAGAGGATATTGATTACACCTAGCCCCAATATGGGGAACAAGGTACATCAGGTCTTTTCCCTGACTCAAAGGTCAAGGTCATTAGGCAGTCCTAGACTGCATTGTTCTTCCCAGAGCAGGAGAGGAAATGCAAATGCTACCCTTCTCAAAGAAGCCAGTTCCAACCACTTGATTTAAAATTCAATACCCCTGGGGCTGGGTGAATGAAAGTGGGGTGGAGGTGAGGGGGGTGCGGGAAGGGGGGATGACAGGCAACTAGGCTTTAGATGATGAGTTTGTCATATATAGAGATTGAATTAGATGCTGTTCACCTGTACAATGTTATAGCCAGTTACCATGCTAAATACCGACTTAAAACCAAAAACCCCTGTTTTTATCAGACTAACTGGTCAAAGCTCAGGAGACAAAAAAACAACAACAACAACAACAAAAACTCCCACCCTCCTTGCCACCTTCCCCCATTCCCCTGGTCCTTTATTTTCTCTCCTAAAGCATTTGTTACCTCTAGTTTACTATGTAACTGACCTATTTGTCATCATATGTATTTCCTGTGAGAATCTAGTATGATCAGGAAAAGAAATATTTTTTAAGGAAAGGTACAGGCAGGAATGAAGGCAAGTAGGTAGGCAGAAAAAGAGAGGAAGAAGCATCTTTATTTTTATTTAGTTGCACACTTGTTGCTTCCCTCCCAGACCCAGGACGGGAACCCAGGGGTATGTGGCCTGTGCTCTTTCAGAGGCGACGGACCCAACCGCTCCTCCACTAGAGTGTGCTTTATTTTATCTTTTAATTTACTTACTGACTTACATATTTATTTATTTATTTATTTAAAGACCAGATATTAATATTTCAGCCTTTGTAAGCCACATATGGTCTCTACCAACTAAGTTTCTTTAACCATTTAAAAATGCCAGAAACATTCTTAGCTGGTGGGCCCTAAAAATCCAGGCTGCAGGAATGCCACAAGGTCAGGGATTTTTTGTCTGTATTGTTTCCTGAGAATGATGTCTGGCATGTAAAAGAGACACTGGATTTACTCTGGTGAATTTGAACGAATAACACAGTATGAGAAGTTAAATCTGACATGGAGATCATTATGGATCTGATTTCTAGCAAGGATGCTTCATATCACGGAGCCGGTCCAGCAACCCCTGTAAAACTACCCTCCTTATTTTGCAGACAAGGAAAATGGGGCTCAGAGAGGCTGTCACTCTGACCCCAAGCAGCCTGGCTCCAGTATGTTCCTTCCAGCTGCCCCAAACCTACCGTGCATCTGCCTGGCTGGGCTGTACCAGGTGGGCCACGTCATTGAGCTGCACATTCCGATGCATGAGCTCCACGGCTCTGGCAGATGCATCATTTGCTACCACAGACAGGAGCCCAGGCACCTCTCGGGCAAAGCGAATTGAACGGAGGCCAGAGGCTGCAAGGCCCTCCAGCACCCGCAGGCCTTCCTGTTGGAGTAAGCAGGGAGCCCCGCTCACATCAGTACCTTCACCCTCTACTGTGCCCCAAGAAGCACCCCCACACCACCACCCATAGTCCTCCTACTCCAGGAACCTTCCTTCCTCCATCGCCCACTGGGATTTCCCACCTGGCAGATCTCCCCCACTGCAGCTATTCGAGGTTGGTCTCCTGGGGTCAAGTTTGCACCCTCTTTCAGTTCAGCCTTGTCCTCCTCCTGCTCCGACAAATCCACGACCACCTTTTGCGTGTCCTCCTCTCCTGGTACCTTGACTGCGACCCAAGTCAGGGGATACCAAAGCTCCCTCTCAGAAACCTCCCCCAACTCTTCTGAATACAGAAGATTCATAGGAGAAAATCGTTCCCAAAGTCCCTGGGAAAAAAAAGGCGGAAGGGGCAGAATCCAGGGCTGGCTAGTTGGCTGCAATCTTACTGGAATTTAGGGGGAGAAGGGGCGGGGCTGGGAGGGACCTCTTTGTGACCCCCGCCCACCCGGAGCCTGGACCACTACTCACTCTGGATTCCTTTGGCTGCAAGCTGAGTGCGAGCAAACTCGGTGATCACCGCACAGCTGCGGGAGACGGAGAGTCGGCTCACACCCCTCCTCCTCCTCCTCCCAGACTCACCCACTGCCCTCTGCCCAGCGGACCCCGGACCCCCTGCTCACGTCAGATCCCGGTTGAACTCCTGCACTGGGTTATAGAAGACTTCGTTGGCGCTGGGGAAGGCGATCTTGGCGGCTCCCTCGGTGACTATGGTCTCCTGGGCCTCAGGTGAGCGCTCTTCTCTACAGGGCCGGGTGCCGTTTTCCATCCCGGCTGGATTCGGCGACCCTTCGGGTCCCCCCTCCATGAACCCAGCTCTACAGAGACAGCGAGCGGAGCGGAGAGCCGGGTTTAACCACAGAACGAGCCTCGCACGGGACATCCGCGGGAGCCTCCGCCCGCCGGGCCTAGTTCGGGTCGGGGAGGCACAGGGAGAGGATTAGAGAGGTGCTCCCCAACCTGGCAGTTTACACATCTCTATAAAGTAGGGGCTAAGGACACCCTGACGTTCCCCCATCTTCGAGGGGGTAGCTTAAGACACCGGAAGCCCTCTCACGGGTCCTCTCTTGGCCGGGTTTCTTTCCCACGCCACTCAAGCCCTCACCTTTCCTCACAGGACCGATAACCGAATTAATCTCAGTGCACGTTTCCCGGATTAGAGCCTGGGCGCCGCCATGTTAGCACAGTAGGAGGTCAGGTCACGTGACAAAGTTTAGCCAATCAGTGGCGCTAACTACAGTGGGTGGCCGGGATCAAAATGCATGACGGAAAGCGTTGTAGATGTTCGGTGGGTGGCCTGACTCACCGGTGCGCCGTTGGCGGGTCACACGCCACATCGCTAGCACCGTCTCACCGATGTGGAAAGTTAGCCTCAGAAAAGAGACGGTTGTAAACAGATCATTTCAGAGCATCCTGCAGGAATAACTTATAAACTCTGAAATCAGATTTCCTGAGTTTGAATCCCAATCCTGCCACAGGCTCCTGACAAGTTACTCAAAATCTCTGGACCTCATTTTCCTTACCTGTTAAATAAAAATCTTAGGCTCCAATGTAGAGAAAAGATGAAATGATAGAATGCCTGGGAATTGTGCAAAGCAATCTCTTTGTTGTTAGGAAAGGAGAGCGTGTGGTCTCCACTCCCTGGTTTCGGATCCCAGCTCGCCTAGCTACCTGTTTTTAACTCTTGTGTTTAAACTTCTCCATTTGTAAAATGGACCGACTGATCGTTTTTCATGTTTGTTATTGGATACAGGTTAAATGCTTAGAATACAATCTGGTATCGCATAAGCTCATAAAATTGTTGTTTTTTCTTTTAAAGGAAAGATGTAGTTAGGCAGAGAGAGGAGAAAGAATCATTTTATTTCCACTTGGTCCTTTACAGTGATCCCCCACCCCACCCCCACCACCCCGCATCCGGCATTGGAACCTGGGTATGTGGCCTGCGTCCTTCGGAGGCGATTGACCTAACCGCTGCTCCACCAGGGCACACACCCTGTTGATTATTAACTTTTATTATCGTTTCTTGAGGTTGGCTTTGAATCCTGGCACCCGCATCACTTATTTGCAGTCTAATCTTGAGCGCGTTTCTGTCTGTGCTTCTCTACTGTTTCTATAAGGTGATACGCGCGCGTGATTCCTGCTATTAACTGTGAAACTTAAACGAGATAATTCCCTTAGAGCCTAAAACAGCTCCCGGCATAATAACAGCCGACCTCATTGTTTTTGTTTTACCGGAAACTAAAATTCCAAAATGCAGAGCCACTTGCCCCCAGGGCGTGGGACGAGAAGAGGCGGGGGCGGGATTCGAATTCTTGAGTTTAGCTGAGGGGAGCCGAGGTGCGCTCGGCGCTCGGCTGGCCTCGCCTCGGGGGCGGGGCCTGGGGCGGTGCTGGGGCAGGGTCGTTCCTCCCCGGCCCGGCTGCTGCTGCTGCGGCGCGGCCTGCGCTCGCTCGGCGCTCGGCTGGGGCGGCCTGGCCCACAATGAATGGCCGCCGCGGCTGCCGCTGCTGCTGAGGCGGAGGCCGTGGAGGCCGCGGAGGCGGAGGCCGAGGCCCCGGCGCAGGGGGGCGCGCCCCGGGCCCAGGCCCGGCCCCAGCCGCCGCTGCGGAGCCCGCCGGGAGCCCCCGGAGCGCGGCCACGGCGCAGGTGAGGCGGCCAGCCCCGGGCCTGGTTCCGGCCTCCTCTCAGTCGGGGCGGCCCGAGGGCATCGGCTGGGCAGGCCGAGGGCCGCGGGGCCGGGCCGGCGGAGGCCTCCGACCGAGGAGGAACCAGGTCCGCATCTTGCACTCTGCCCGTGCCGGCCAGTGCGGAGGAGGCCCGGCCCCCGCGAGCGGCCTTGAGCGTCCAACCCCGGCCCGGCCGCGGGGCTTGGGGGCGCCGGGCTCGGGCTCAGACCTCGTACCGACGGGTGGGGGCGCGGCCGCGGCAGGTGCGGGAGGGCGGCCCAGGAAGTTGGCGGACCCGCGGAGCAAAAGTGAGGAGGCGCCTGGGGAGGCCGCAGGGGGAGGGGGAGGACGAACGGGCTTGGGGCCGGCCGGGCACGGGGAGGAGGGGAGAGCGGCGCGGCCGGAGGGAAACGGCCCGGATTGGGGGCGGGGAGGGGCCGGGCTTGCAGGTACGGTCCGGGCGTCGGAGGAGGTGGCTGCTCGGGTTACCAGGGGGGGTGGAGCAGAAGCCCAGGAAGTGGGGCAGGGTGGGTGTGGGCGGAGTTTAGTTCGGGTGGGGGCGGTTGGGAGATCCCCGAGCTCTTTGCCGGGGTCACACGAGGTTAGGGCTCGCCTCCGCTAGGCTGGGTGGGTGTTGAGGGGGCAGAGCCCATATATGAGGGTGACCGGATAGATTTAAGAGCTTTGGGCGTGGGGGGACATAGCCTTTGCACCGAGCTAGTGGGAATGTGGGGACTGGTCCCTAGAAACCAATGTAATCCGAAGATACATGCTAAGGCGTTGCCCCCACTCTGGGATCCCAGGTTCATACCACATCCCTGTCAGCTTCTGGGTTCCCCATCTACCCTTTGGGCTGGCCTCTGGCAGCCGTTCGGAGGCGCAGGCTGGCCAAGTGGGTGTTTGTGTGGGCAGTTCGGGAAAGAGTCTGGAACACCTAGCTCCGGCATCTTGTTTACCAAGGGGGTGGCCCTGGCCCACCCCCACTTCCTGTATCTGTCAGGAGGCAGCCCAGCTGCCCTTCCTTGGGTCTCTTAGGGTCCTAGATACTTTCCCCATCTTTGGTGACTGGAGCCTAGACAAATGAGACCTTCCAGCCACCATGTTAGGCCCTGGCCTCGCAGGCACCCCTAACTCCTTGGAGGTGAACTATGGGAAGGTGAGAGTAAAAGCTCCATAAATTGGCATCATTGGAGGTTCCTGATGAAGTAAAAGCAGGTCACAGAAGGAGGTCAAATCAGGTCCCAAATCAGGTCCCTATACTCACGCAGGCCTTTGGGGCCGTTGGCCTCCAGGCTCAGCTTTGAGGGTGCTCCATCTGGCTGGACCAGGCCTTGTGCCAAGCTTGCTGGTCAGATGAAGTCATTGATTGCTCACCACCCAGTCAGCTTAGACCTCCGTGGTGCAGATGAGGAAGCTGAGGCCGTGCGGATGGTCCCAAGTCACACGACTAGGTGGTGGCAGAGGAGGGTGGGCTGCCCCTCATCCCAGATCCCAAGATCCCAAACTGGCCTTCACAAGTCCCGTGGTTCGAGGAAGCTCCCCACTGTGCTGGATTCCCTGGTGGGAATTTGCCCCCGGGGCCTTTCTTCTTGCTCATCCCAAGGGATGGGTCAGTACCCTCGTGAGCAGTTTTCCTAGTGTCCCAGGGGGCTGCAACAGTGGGATCTTTCTCTGAGGGCTGGCAGGGTGGCCAGGGGGCGTGGGGGGGGCAGTCCTGCAGGTGGCGCCTGGCTCCAGGGTGGGGCTTGGCTTTGCCCACTTTTTCTTTTACCCACTTTGGTGCTCAGTTTTTGTTCCTTCTCTTCTGGGCTCACTGCAAGAACATCGACGTGGCCTCTGCAGCTCTGGAAGCAGGAGCCGCACTGCTGGGCCCATTGGGGTTTGATGATGGGTTGTCACCCTCGGCCCCAACCTCCTGTAGTTCCTAGAGCTGCCCCCGACCTGGGCCCTGCCCTCCTCCCCTCTCTGGCTGGCCTGCTGGTTCGGGGAGGGCTAGGCACTGGGCCAACAGCCCCATGGAAAGAGGCCTTCTCTGCCTAGTTGGGCCGGGGCTGGCTGCCAAGGGCAGACAGGAGCCTCCCCAGTGCTGGGACAGGGACAGAGACAGGGACTAGTGGGAGTTGACCGTGGTGTGTGGATGGCCGAGAAGAGGTAGTGGGTCTGAGCCTAGGCAGAAAGCTCTCAAGGTAATGCTTTTCTGGGAGAAACTGGGGGCCCCCAAGGGACGCCAGACTAGCCTGTGGGTCAAGTGCTACAAGTATACAACGCTTGGGACTTTTTTATTTCACTGAGTTCACCCCTCTGCTAGGGGCTGGGGGAGCAGCCCAGTAACTTCTGTCCTAGTCAAGGTGACCAGTGTCCCTGAGTTCACGAACATGGTAAGACAAGGCCAAAGGGATGGGCAGTACTGGGGGCGCCGAGTGCTTTAGATGGGAGGTCGGGGAGGAAGGCTTCCGGAGAGCCGAGCTCTGAATAATAAGGAGTCAGGCTGGTGAAGGGAGCTGGGTAGGGAGGGGCGGATGTTCTGGGCAGACGGGACAGCACACTGAAAGCCTTTATTGAGCAGGTGCCAGGCCTCTGCTAAGTGCCTTGAACATCTTGTCTGCATGAGGAAGGACCCGGATGTGCTCCCACAGACCCTTAGTGCCGCTCACTGAAAAGAAGTTCGCGGCCTCGTGGTCTCCTGGACGCCCACCCCCACCTCCAGATTCAAGTCCAGACCTTCTGGCCTGTCTCCAGGGCCTTTGAAAGTGTTGGGCAGTAGGGAACCACAGCGTGTTCCGGAGCAGGGCCGAGCGGGGAGCTGAGCTGTGGGCCATGTTGTGGGACCCCTCGCTGGGGTCAGCCTGGAGGCAGGCGGGTGGGGAGGGGTTGGTCCACTGAGATATGAGCAGGAGTTCCTCGGTGTCACGGCCGGAGTCCATGATGCGGGGGACCCTGGCGGGCTCAGGTGGGGCCTGCTGCACTTCAGACAGAGGCCACACGGAAGTCCCACCCCCTCTCTGAGGTCCTCCCTGCCCGCCTCACCCCATCTCCCTTTCCTGGGTGCCAGGCCAGTCTGAGTACCTACTTGTAAAAACTTGTGTGTTTTTACTTTTTAAGGAAAGGTGCAGAAAGAGTGAAGAGGAAGCAGTGTTTTGTGTTTTTTTAACTGTTTAGTTCATTCTGGTTTGCGGCCCCGGGTCCTGGGGATGTATGTGGATTGTGTTCGACCGGAGGTGGCAGGCCAAACCACGACGCCACCTGTGTGTGCCCTAAAAACTCATTTAAGCTCTTGTACCTAAAGAGAGTCCTTCCTTCGTTTGGAGCCCAAAGCCACCTGCCCATCACCCTGGCCCACGCGGATGCTTTCCTGTTCCCTGCTCCTTTCCCCGTCCTGCCTCCCTGCTCCCGTTCCTGAGTCCCCTCTGCCACCCCCGGTGACGGCCTGAAGTGGAACCAGGCAGGTGGCTGTCAAGTTGTGCCAACTGCTTATGGCTATCCCTCCCTCCCAGGCCCTCTGAGGACAGGGCACTCCTTTCTGTGAGGGATCGGTGGGCAAGGGGGCAAGCAGTGTGTCATAAGTCACATTCCACACTTAGTGCCACCTGCCCAGTCGTGAGATCCTGGGCAAAGGTCAGGACCATGGGGCCTCAGTCTCCTCATTTGGTAAGTGGGGACGCCTGTAGTGAAGGGGTTCTCTACTGGGTGCATTTCCGGCTGTAACAGCGGGGGCTGGGCGCGCTCCTGCCACTAGTAGGTCTTGACCCCTGGGATGCTGCTCAGTGTCCTGTTGGGTCCCATGTTGCGTATTTTATGAATTCATTTAATACTTACTGGGGTCACTCTGCTTTACAAAATTAACTTTGAGGCAGAAGTGTAGGTTCTTCGTGGCGTGTCGGTTTTTGATGGCAGGCCCCGTTATGATGGGGTCCCAGCAGGCTGCCCCATGCCACCCGGGGAGCAGGAGGCTGTGCCATCGGGTATGCGATACCTCTCTGACACTCGCGCAACAGTGACGTCAGCTGAGAACCCATTGCTGTGTGGTGATGAGGGGCATGTTGGTGCCTCAGGTGTGAGGGCTGGTGAGGCATGGGGAGCCCTCATCGAGAACCGCCCTGGTCTCAGGAACCAGGTCCGGTCCTGACTGCTCAGGGTGTGTGTTTGCAGCAGGGATCGGGGGGTAGATGGGGCACAGCTGACTGAGGTGGGCACCCATCTGCCCTGGTTCCTTGGTGGTTTAATCCTTGAAGCAGCCTAGGGAGGGGCAGTGAGTTAGCCCATTTTACACTTGGGAAGACTGAGGTCGGGCAACAAGTGCTACTACTGCTAAATGTTTTCTGGGAGCACAGAGGAAGGAAAGTTTGTCAGGGGCACTTGGGCCTAATTGGGAGATGCCAAGTCACGGTCACCCAGAAAATGTCAACTAGCTCCGTCCAGCCCTGCCTTTGAGTTAGCGCCCCCGTGTCACCTCAGGACCTTTGCACGGACATTCCCTCCACCTTTGACTGGGCTGCCCTTCCCTCGGTCATCTCACTGGGGGGTGTAGGATACAGGTGGGCTGGTGGGTGGAGTAGAAGGGGGCCGCTGGGGATGGAGATGGGCCCTCCCAGGAGAGAGTGAGAGGGCAGAGTCTGCGGAGGAAGAGCAGGGAGGCTGGAGAAAGGAGAAGGCTGCTGAGCAGGGAATGGGAAGAGCAGCACCCTGGCTAGTTAGTCCCGGGGTGCCAGAACCCTGCGGTGCAGGTGGGGCTGTGGGCAGTAGACCCCAGCACTAGCTGTTCTGAGACCCGTTTTCCCACCTGTGAAATGCCTCTAGTTGGGAAGCACCAGCCTGCTCAGGTTACCTCTTGATTCACCCACGGGTCAGTGACCTGAGTACTCTTGGGACTGCACACTCCTCCCCTGTAAGTGGCGAGTCCCCTCTGAGCCCTTGGTGGCTCTGATACACAGTAGGGATGCTGAAAGCCACCAGCTCATGCACTCATCCTGTGGATATAAGGGCAGCTTTTCAGGGAAAAGGAAAGAAATGAAGTGTGCACTTTTAAAGCTAAAAGAAGGAAAGGTACAGGCAGGAGTGAAGACAAAAAGCAGGTCGACAGAGGGGAGGAAGAAGCATTTTATTTATTTAGTTGTTCATTTTGGTTGGTCCTCCCAGTCCCAGACCGCGAACCTGGGTCCTTGGGATGTGTGTGACTGTGCCACTCCAGGCTTCTAGGCTTAGCCCCAAGTCCAGCAGGGTGAGCCAGTGTGATTCAAAAATCATGGAGCCAACCCGGGGGCCATTGCCGGCGACTCTTCCTCACTAGCTGCCTTCCAGTTCTTCCAGGCAGGGGGCGCCCAGGGCCTTTGCTCCCTGGTGCCTGGAGTTGCTGGTTTCCCTTAGCTGGCGTCCCCAGCGCCCTGCAGTCAGCCTCGCCTGCCCAGGGCGCTGGGAGGCTTTCCGACAAGCCCGCTGACTCCCCCTGCTGCACCGCAGCTTGTCTGGCCTACAAAACCTTCCCAGTCCCACCCGGGCTGTGGTCCCACACGGTCACTTGGAACCGAAAAGGGACTTCAAGTTGGAAATAACTGCATTCATTCCATTCAGTCCTCCAACACCCATTGAGTGACCACTGTGGGCCTGGCTGGTCCCGGGGGTGGGGGGCGCACCAGCGTGGGCCAGGCAGGCAGATTCCCTGGCCCGTGGGTCTAACGCAGCCAAGGGCATATCTAGTGAGCTGGACGAAGGCCATGCTGCTGGAGGACCGTTGGGAGAAACTTTGTCTCTGGAAGGTTGAGATCGGTGACCAGGGAAGGCAGGAAGCGCTCTGGCCATGTTGAGAAGTCGGGGCCCTGTCACGCTTCTAGGGGGTCCCCCCATGGCAGGGCTGCGGGCCAAAGTGGGGAGGACTGGTTTTGAAAGAGTAGAGGGAGAAGCCAGGAGTCTTGACCCCAGCAGACAGGGTTGGGGGTGACTTGACTTGGTGGCTGTGTCCCCAGGAGGTCCAGGCCAGTCTCCATAGGGGGACAAGGGCGCTCTGGGCGAGTAGATGATGACCTGAGCGTGGCACACTGGGTGATTTCAACGACAGCCATGGGTTTCCAGGTTGGCGACTTGGTGGGGCTCACCATGCACCCGGCGCCACTCACCTGTGAGTTAGGGGCCTGTTTTGGGTTTTATTAAGGGAAAGGTGCAGGCAGGCAGGGAGAGCGAGGAGGAAGAAGCACTTTGTTTATTGAGTTGTGCATCTTGGTGGTTCCTCCAGTCTTGGGTCGTGAGCCTGGGTCCTTGGGAGGTCTGGCTGCACTGCTTCAGTCTCCGGGACAAGGGTGGAGGCCTGACAGCGAGCAGACAGGCTCACCAAGTGCTGCCCAACTCCAAGGGTCGCCTTCCCTAGGCCTGGTCACCCACACCAGCACCCCTCAGATCTGCACTCCGATGTCACCCCCATCTCCGCCTGTGTCTCCTCTCAGCGCCGGGGCCAGCGGGGACCTGCCCTGGGCTCTGGGTGCACACTGCCCAGGCTGGCACTCAGCAGATTTTTGGGGTGACGTGTCATGGAATCCGTGTACCATGCACTCTGGCCGGGAGACCCGCTCACATTTGGGGCTTAGAACTAGCAACCTGGGAGGGTCTCCTCTTCCCTGTGTGGGACTGTGGGCTGCCCCTTCCTTTGGTGGGGCACTGGGGACCTCAGAAGATGGGCAGGCTGATAGGCCAGGGAGGTGCTTCGGTATGTTTCTACCCTTGTGGGCAGTGGAATTTAGTGTCTCCAGAGGTAAGCAGGCGAGGGGTATCTGTCCTTTGCAGGCTGAACTCTCACGCAGGGCTGGGCCGTGCAGTACCCCTGAGGCCTGAGACCCGTGTGGGGGTGCTCAGCTGGTCCAGGGGTTGCTCTTTTGAGTTCTGGATTAGGGGCGTTCACGATAGCAGGAACCTGTGGGAGGCTTCTGGGGTCTCCTCTGCCACCCTACTGCCCAGCACCAGTGGGTGGGACGTTCTACTAGTCGCTTCCCCAGGCTCATCAGAGGCTCCGGGGTTCACGGGACTAGGGGACCCCTTCCTGGATATCAGGTTGGCCCTCCCCTCAGGAACCCCTTCTCTGGTTCTCTGTTCCCTCCTATCTTCCAGACGACCTCAGGGTCCCCAAGGTGACACTCCCTGAGGGCTCACACCCTGCGGGACACCCTCCACAGTCCCCAAGCCACTCCGCGTCCAACCTGGAGTATGGCCCTGCCTGGTGCTGTCTGCCTCCCTGGTGGAGGGGGCTGGTCTCCTGAGGGCTGGGTGTACGTAACACAAAATACTGCCCCTCCCTGGGACACCACCTGGGAGCTCCTTAGGTCTTCATCCCCGTATCGGCTCACTCCCTGTCTGACCAGCCTCTTCTGTTCTCCATGCTCCCGGGAGTTCCTCCAAAGGCCTCCCAGCACCCTTGCAGTCCACTGAGGTCGGGGGCGAGAGTCCCTATTTCATAGACAAGTGAACCGAGGCACAGAGGTAAGCAGTTAGCATCAGAACCCAAGTCTGAGGGTTCTGTCTATCCTGCCTTTGCCCTCTTCCTCAGGATGTGAACCTTTAAGTCGGGGCCTGGAGCGCCCTTCTGCCTTGACGCTTGTGTGGTCACGTGGTCCTTCTAGGCCCTCTGGAGATGGCTCCCAGCTGCAGGCACGCCCGTCCTCCTGGGCTGGAATAATGCCTGCTGATGGGATAGGCTTCCAGGCAGAGGTTGACACCTTCAGAGCATTGCCTCCCCTGCTCCACCCCCCCGCAGGTGGCCCCCAGGTGAGGAGAGGGCTCCCCGGTGGCTCCTGAAATTCACACCCTCCTCACCCCCAAAGCACTTTGAGATCCATTTATATGACTTCCAAGTGTGTGGCATGATTTCACATGTCAGCTCGATGGAGATGCACATACCATTGTGTTTCACCCTTGTCGCATGCGGCCAGTGGCCATCGCCGCTGCTGTAGAACATTTTTCAGTCCCTCGAGAAGAAAGCCCACATCCCTTTGCTCTCACACCCGCCACCTGCCTGTCCCAGCTCATCACTCGTGGACCCGCCTGACTTTGCGATTATCTGTTTCCATTGTTCTGGGCGTTTTCTCTGCATGGGGTCCCGTGATCTGTGGCCCTTTTGTTTTGTGAAAGGAAAAGTGCAGACAGGAATGAAGGCAAACAGGCAAGCAGACAGAAAGAAGATAGAAACATTTATGCAGTTGTTCATCTTGGTTGTTCCACCCCCAGCCCGGGGTCTTGAAGCTGGGTCCTTCGGATGGATGTGAGCAACCTGCAGTGTCCTTGCTCACCGGGGGCCAGGGAGCCACCGGCGTGATGTCTTCAAGGTTCCTCCCGCTTGCGTCTTACATCGGGACTTTTTCCCTTTTTGTGACCGAGCAACCCACGGTGTGGGTGGGCCCCGGTGGCTTAGTGTTGAGCCCACTGTGTGGTCCGCAGACAGCCCGAGGACGCAGACCCATGTCTGGGGGAAGCAGCCAGCAATGATAAATTTATTTCATTTATATCATTTATCATTTATCATTGCTGGCTGCTTCCCCCTTGTTCTGCCTGCCTTTCATGCTCCGCGGGTGGCTGGGCCGCTTTTCGTCGCTCCACTCCCTGTCTGATGGGCATGTGGATTGTTTCTTTCTTTTTTGAAGGAAGGGTGCAGGCAGGCAGGCTGGCAGGCTGGCAGGGAGAGGGGGAACACACATTTTTACTTAATTTGTCTTGCTTGTCTGCCCATCCTGGCCCAGGACACAAACTGGTGTTGGGTATGTGTGGGGGCTGCCCTCGGCTGGAGGCAGCGCGCCTAACTGCTATTCCACCAGCACACACCTTTCCATCTTTTGACAACTGAATAGTGCTGCTCTGATGGTTCCTGTGCGCGTCTTCCTGTGGGTCTGCGTCTTCCTTTCTTGAGTGTTGCTGCCTCAGAGCAGAATTTTGGGGTCAGCTGGTGCCTCACCTCGAGGCTCTTTTCATTTATTTTTAAAGAAAAGGTGCAGGCAGGAAGCAGGAGGAAGAAGCATTTCATTTTATTTTCATTTACTTGTCCACACTGGTTGTCTTACCCCCTCCCCCCCACCCCCAGTTGAACCCAGGGGTATGTGGCCTGCGCTCCTTCAGAGGCGACTGACCCAGCCACTGCTCTACCAGGGCGCACCAGCTCATTTAATAAATGAGCACGTATAACAGTCCTTGGCCCTTCTGCCTGCAAGGGACAGCCTGTCTTTAAGGCCTGGTGCAGCCAGGCCAAGCCATGAGTGCGTGGCCCGCCGTGGTCTTCAGGGCCGTGTCCGTGTGGGCGGGGCCGGGGCCACCGCCTGACCCCACGCCCCGCCTGTCTCCCTGTACCCGCGCAGCCACTGCCATGGCGCAGACCCTGCAGATGGAGATCCCCAACTTCGGCAACAGCATCTTGGAGTGCCTGAACGAGCAGCGGCTGCAGGGCCTGTACTGTGACGTGTCCGTGGTGGTCAAGGGCCACGCCTTCAAGGCCCACCGGGCCGTGCTGGCCGCTAGCAGCTCCTACTTCCGGGACCTGTTCAACAGCAGCCGCAGCGCCGTGGTGGAGCTGCCGGCCGCCGTGCAGCCCCAGTCCTTCCAGCAGATCCTCAGCTTCTGCTACACGGGCCGGCTGAGCATGAACGTGGGCGACCAGTTCCTGCTCATGTACACGGCCGGCTTCCTGCAGATCCAGGAGATCATGGAGAAGGGCACCGAGTTCTTCCTCAAGGTGAGCTCCCCCAGCTGCGACTCCCAGGGCCTGCACGCCGAGGAGGCGCCCACCTCCGAGCCCCAGAGCCCTGTGGCGCAGACGTCCAGCTGGCCGGCCTGCAGCACGCCGCTGCCCCTGGTGTCTCGGGTCAAGACGGAGCAGCAGGAGTCGGACTCTGTGCAGTGCACGCCTGTGGCCAAGCGGCTGTGGGACGGCAGCCAGAAGGAGGCCGGGGGCGGCAGCAACGGCAGCCGCAAGATGGCCAAGTTCTCCACCCCAGACCTGGCCGCCAAGCAGGCCCCGGCGGTGGCAGTGGCCCAGCCCACTGGGACGGCCGGGGCGGCGGCGGCTGGCGCTGCAGGGGCGGCGGCGGCGGCCTCCGGGGCGGTGGTGAGCGGGCCCAGCACATCGGAGAGGACCAGCCCAGGGACGTCGAGCGCCTACACCAGCGACAGCCCCGGCTCCTACCACAACGAGGAGGACGAGGAGGAAGACGCGGCCGAGGAGGGCTCGGACGAGCAGTATCGGCAGATCTGCAACATGTATACCATGTACAGCATGATGAACGTCGGCCAGACGGGTGAGGTCCCCCGGCGCCCCGCCCACCGGACCCCTGCCCTGCCCGCCCACCAGGGCCCTGACCACGCCCCTCCCGCCCCCAGCCGAGAAGGTGGAGGCGCTCCCCGAGCAGGTGGCCCCCGAGTCCCGGAACCGCATCCGTGTCCGGCAGGACCTGGCGTCCCTCCCGGCCGAACTCATCAATCAGATCGGCAACCGCTGCCACCCCAAGCTCTACGACGAGGGCGACCCCTCTGAGAAGCTGGAGCTGGTGACAGGTGGGTCTGCCCAGCTTCCTCCCATCCCCTGGGGGCAGCGCACGCCCTGTGGTGGTCTTGATCACAGGTATTGGCTGGTATCACTTGGCGGGGGTCAGGGAGGAGGGGTAGATTAGCAGCTTCATGGGGTGTCTCAAGGGTTAACTAGCCCTGCAGGGACAAATTTAGCCCTGGATGGCACCCCCAGGGGCCTGGGTGCCTGGGGCAGGGACCGTGCAAAGCCTCAGGACTGGGGTTTACGATCCCACCCAGGGGCGAAGGGAGAAGCCGAAAAATAAGTGAAGTCCTGTGTCTGCCCAGCCCGTGCTCAGTGTTCCCCATGGTGGGGTCTGCAACTCTGTCCTCGCGTCAATGGGGACGAGGCTGTGGGGCTGACCAGTGGCCCGGCCCCAGTCAGGCCAGGCTGCATGAGGAAGGTGGGCGGGGGCCTTGACTTCCCTCCGGCCCCCTCCAGGCACCAACGTGTACATCACACGGGCGCAGCTCATGAACTGTCACGTCAGCGCGGGCACGCGGCACAAGGTCCTGCTGCGGCGGCTCCTGGCCTCCTTCTTCGACCGGTAGGTCCTGGGCAGAGCCGGAGCGGGGAGAAATGGTGGGGGGGTGGGTCCCGTGCACCCACCGGGCAGGTGCTGACCCCTTCTGCGCCCTCCCCCACCCCAGGAATACGCTGGCCAACAGCTGTGGCACTGGCATCCGCTCTTCCACCAACGACCCCAGGCGCAAGCCACTGGATAGCCGTGTCCTCCACGCCGTCAAGTGTGAGTGTCCGACCTTCTGGGGTCATGTCTGCGGGGGCCTGGGCTGGGCAGCGGCTGGGGTCCCTCTCCCCGGTGTTGGTCCGCGTGCTGGCTGCAGTTGGGTGTGGAGAAGGTTCGGATTCTGAGGTTCAGGCAAGGTCACTGATAGGGAAGAGGGTTGTTGTCACTGGAAAGTTTCCCTTTTTTTAAGGAAAGGTGCAGGCAGGTAAGAAGAGAGGAGGAAGCATTTTATTTTGTTTTTATTTAGTTGTTCACATTGCATGTCTGTCCCTCCCAACTTGGGATGTATTTGGACCGAGCTCATTTGGAGGCAGCAGATCAAACTGCTACGCCACCAGGGAGCATCACCTGAAGATTTCGGAGTCAGGGGAGTGATGAAGTGACCAGACCCCAGCCCAGTGGTCAGGAGGGGAAGTCTAGGTTTTCGTGCAGAATCTCCCAGTCTCTAAATTCTGGGAAACGGTCGGCGTGTCAAGAGCCATCTCTCCCCTTGGAAAGGGGCTTCAGGGCTGCCGCGCGCAGGCATAGGGAGCTGCAGGGCAGGAGACCTGAGCCCCTGCTCTGCTTGCAGACTACTGCCAGAGCTTCGCCCCAAACTTCAAGGAGAGCGAGATGAACGCCATCGCCGCCGACATGTGCACCAACGCCCGCCGCGTGGTGCGGAAGAGCTGGATGCCCAAACTCAAGCTGCTCAGGGCCGAGGGCGACGCCTACACCACCTTCATTGGCGAGACCGGCAAGATGGAGCTGGACATGATGGGCGTGGAGCACGGCTTCGAGACGGCCGGTCACGACGGCGAGGCCGGGCCCTCCGCCGAGGCCCTCCAGTAACTCCCACCGGACCCTCCCCTCGGGGCCGCACACTCCCCTCCTGTCACACCCCCATCACTTTGGTCACGAGCTACTGTCTGTCCCACCCCAGGACCCAGGACCCACGGGGGCTGCTGCATGTTCCCGGCCCCTCTGCCTCCCCCGTCCCACCCCCGATTCCCAATCCCAGTGGGCAGGGGGCGCGAGATCTGCGCTGCCTTCTCGCACACACTCGGGGAGCTCCCGTGCCCCCCCGCCGACCCCCTAGCAGCTGTCTCCCCACTCTCCAGGCCAGGCCCGGGAGGGGCCGGCCTGGGGGCTCGGGAAGGCCCTGTGCCCAGGTCCAGGGCCGCCAGGCAGAAGCATTCCTCAGCCTCTGCCCCAACACTGTAGCCCTTGGGGGCTGGAGGGGACCCAGGGCCCTCAGGACCCCTCTCGCCACCACCTCCCAGTGCTTCCACGTTTCCGAAAGCGCCTTCCTGTCTCCCCTCGTCTGTCCCTGCACCTGTTGCCCAGGGCTGGGGTAGGTGAGACCACTGGGACTGCCCATTTTACAGCTGAGGAAACTGAGGCTCGAATCCCACAAGTGGTGGTAGGCTCAGCCTGTGCTGCCCCCATCTGTCCCCCGAACCTGAGTTGGGGGTTTGGGCAAGGGGTAGAGCCAGGGTTCTGGGGGATAGGTTTCCGGGGCTCAGACGTGTGTGTCTGAGGGTGCGTGCGTGCGTGTATGTGCATGCATGTGAGTGTGTGTGCAGAGACATTTTGCTTTCAAACAAATGAGACCAGAGGCAGTAGGACCAGGGTTAGAACCCAGGGGAGCAAGGGGGGGGACGCTGCTGCCCTGCCCCCACCCCGCCCCACGGCAGGGCTCCCAGCCCCCACCCCCTGTACATACTTTTTAAGACATTTTTTTAGCTAATGAAATATTGAAGTATAAGATTCCTTTTATTTTTCAAACCAACGGGACTGTGTCTGGTGTCCCCTTCAGTCCCCAGGGGCTGTGGAAGGCAGGACGGGGTCGGGGACTGGGCGCAGGCTGAGTGTGAGTGGATGCCTGTGTGTGGATGTGTTTTCTGAGGTGTGGTCCCGGGCCCAGTGGCCATCTGAGCTCCCCCCATCCCCCATCCCCCATCCCCCACCAGGTACAGTTGAGGGGCTCCCAGGTCTCGCCCCGCTCCTGGGACCGGGCAGGGTCCCTCCCCTGTTAGCTGATTGCAGGCGCTCTTGGCATTCCTCTTTCCATCCTTGCTCCCTCAGAGCAAGTGGTTTGGATTTTTTGTTTTACACGTGAACTTAGAGTGTTCTTTTTATTTTCTTTTTAACCCCTCCACACAGACACACACACTGGGTGTCGCCTCTTCCCTCCCAGTCCTGTTTGTTGTCTAGTCCTTGTCCTCACTGCCTCTCCTGTCGCCCCATCTGACTGGCCACCTCTCTCCAGAGGTGGCAGGGGGATTGCAGGAGGTGGGGGGGGCAGCCAGATGGACCCCTGAAATCTGACTTGGAGGCTTCCTCCCCGATCCAGCAGCGCCCCCTCCCCAGCCAGTTGGTGGGGAGGGGATCCCTCCTGACATCTGCTTGTTGCGGAGGTGGGGGTGGGTGCCCAGTGTGGCTCCGCACCTTAGCCCCCAGCCAGCCCGAGTGTGGGGGGAGTCGACACCCCCAGCTAAAGCACAAGCACCTTAGTCGCACCTCCCCGCCCTCGTCCTGGCCTGGACACCCCACCCCAGCGTTGATCCCAAAGCACAATGTCCTGGGTGCATGGCCGAGGGGCAGGCTGGGGCTCCAGCCAGTCCCCCAAAGGAAGCAGGAGTCCCCAGGTGCTCCTCTCTCCCCTGGCCTTAAAGGGGGGGTGGACCAGCTCTCTGGGACTGGGGTCTCCTCCTTGCCTGACCCTCCCTAGGTTCTGTCACCCCCATCCCATCCCTACAGCCCTGGACTGGGTGGCAGAAACCCCTCATTTCAAGGACCCCAGGAGGTGCCCCTGGCTCCCGGGACTGTGTGAGGGGTCTGGGGGAGGGGGGGGTGGGGAGAGGGGCCAGGCGGGGGTGCAGGGGAGGAAACTCCTCACCAGGAGAGCCAAAGACAGGGTTGTGCCTTACCCCAGGAGCCGCCCCTGCGCCCCTCCTGCCCCCTCTGGGCGGCCTGCTGCTTCTCCTGCCCCGCCCCGCCCTGCTCGGAGCTGCATGGTCCCCCACCCGGGCAGCTGGAAGGAACACGAGTGGAGAATGACCAACGCAAAGAGGGCCGGGGACACCCCCACCCCGGCCTCCACCCCCACCCCCACCCGCACCTGGTTCACGCAGGACAGGTCACCCGCCTGAGTTGTCCTGCCAAGTGCCAACACCCTGCCCACCCCGGGCCGCGCCCCTCCCTCCCCGGGCCCGAACGTGAGATTGCACATTGACTACTGTAAGGAGAGGAGCGCACTGGGAAATGTGAACCCCGAGTCAGTAGTACTGACGAGGAGAATAAACAAACGCCTTTGTAACAGCCCGGCGCCGGCTGCTCACTGGGGCGGGCTGCTGGCTGGGGGAGGCGGAGGCGGAGGCGGGGCAGCTCCCCAGCATCCGAGATGAAAAGGCTGGGCCAGCAGTCCACTGACCCCAGCAGCACCCCCACCCAACATCTTCCCTGATTTGGATCCAGCCTGTGGTTGAAGGTAACTGGACTCGAGAGAGGAAAGACTTCTGTGGAGCCAGACGTGTCTTAAGGGACATCATGATCATCTTGGGGGTTCCATTCAATCAAGGCTTTGGTGTGGGGGAGGGGTTTTGTCCCCCACGTTATGTCCCTCCACCCCACGGGTGGGTGGGGGGAGCCAGCAGTGATGCTATCATCCACAGGACCACTTGCCAGAGCAGGGCTTACAAGGTTCCACAGGTGACACGGGTCCAGAGCCACCTCAAGTGACTGAGCACCCAAGTCGGTGGGGACATCACCGGGCTCCTAGCAGCGCCTCTTAACCCTGAGACAGAATCAAGAACTCAAACCTAGACAAGCGGTTCTGCAGGTTTGGTCCCTGTAACAATTGGCAAATGGGTCTCAGAGTGACTGACATTCCGAGAACACAGCACCTGAGCACGTGCGACTGCGCTGGGCGCCTCTGGTGCCTGAAGTTCCTGCACCCAGATGGTTATCTGACTCTCACACTGAGTGTATGGGTGTGCCCTGCTGAAGGACGGGTTGGGCACAGCCACATACATGCCAGGGTCCCCAGTAGGACCAGGATGAACAACTCAACAGGATAAAGATGCTCCCTCTCTCCGTCCGCTCACCTTCATGCCTGCCTGCACCTTCCCTTTAAAATAAAACACAAGGGTGTACAAAAAAGGCCGGCATTTTATTTTCCAGCTGGTGCAAGTAGAAGGTACAGGGCAAAGAAGTGGCTGGCCGGTGGGGGGACGAGACCGGAAGTGAAGGGGGGGGCGAGTCCGAGGCCCCGCCCCCAGCACAACCACCCTGAAGTGCACTTGACACAGGACCAAAGGCAAGGGGCTCCAGGTCCCACTGGCTCTGGGTGACAGCCTTGGCACAGTTCTCAGGGGATGGGGCCCTGCCAAGTCCGAGTCAGGCAGTGGGGGGTAGGGAGCCTAGCCCCCCAGGGGGCCAGGGTCAGAGGGTGAAGAAGAGGATGACAACGAGAAGGAGCACCCCCAGCAGCACCACGATGGCGCACCACTGTCGTCGGTCTGGGGACAAGAAGTCCAGAGGTCACAGGGTAGTTGATGCTGCCACCTAGGTCCCCCCCATCACCTCCTCCAGGGCACTCACCACTTGTCATGTCGGACACTTTGGCCGCCTTCCTGAGGACACCCTCCATCCGGGACTGGGTGTGGTCCATCTCGTGAGCAAAGGCGTCCAGCACGCTGCAAAGGCCAGGGTGGTGTCAGCCCTGGGCACCTGGCTCCCCAGGGCTCCCGGCCCTCCAGGCTCCTGGCCTCACATGCCCTGCTCGTCCAGGTCCTCCCCGACACGGCCGGACATGTGTTTCAGAACCCGGATGCTCCCGGACACCATTTCCAGATGTTGGTCCTGCTGGTCCATGATCAGCTGCAGATCAGAGGGGTAGGAGCTGCACTCACCAGGGAACCCCGAAGCTGCCCGCGACCCCTCCAGCCCAGAGCCCCGGTCCTCTGCCCCCAGACCTGCTGTGTGGCCTGTTGTTCCTCAATATAGCGAGAGGTGGCGGAGACCGCACTGGCGTCCAGCAGGTCGCTGGATGACTTCTGGGCCGCTGACTTGCCTGTCAATAACTGGGGGAGCACATCACAGGCTCAGGGAGGGACACCCCCTTATACTGTGCCATGCACAGGGTCATGGGGAATCTAGACAATGGTGAGTCTGAACGGCAGTCTCCGGGTGGGATGGCGAGGGTTTCCAGACCCCACGCTGACTAGCAAGGGGAGCCCGAGGCTGTATCACTTGACCGCCCTGTGCCTCAGTTTCCCCATCTGCAAAAGGGGGAGACAGCTATAATCTGGGGGTCCCAGGATTGGAATGGGAGGCACAAAAGAGACACCAGCAGAAACATACACAGAGAATACACACACACACACACACACACACGCAAAGGGTGGGCCCACAGAAGGCAGACAGACACACTCCGAAGTTAAGTGCACATGCTCAGGTAGGCCGTGTAAGCAGAAAGGCTTACAGACCCCCAGAGAAAGTAAGTACAGTAGTAGTCCCCCACTTATCTATGTTTCAAGACCCTCCCCAGTGCATATGTGAGGAACCCTGGCTAGTGGCATGCCCTGATGGAGCAGCAGTTATATCAGCTACCTCTGAAGGAGCGCGAGCCACATACTGCTGGGTTCGAGTACCAGTGAACAAATAAATAAAATAAAGATGCTCCTTCTTCCTCTTTTCCTGCCTGCCTTTCTATTACCCTTCATTCCTACCTGCAGCTTTCCTTAAAAAAAAAAAAAAACGAAAAAAAAACAATATATGCTGTTTTCTTCTAAACACACATAAAGCTTATAAACTAGACACAAGCAAAAATTAACAATAAAATAAAACCATTATAATGACATACTGTAATATGTTATGTGGATGTGGTCTCTCTCAAACTGTTATTGCACGGATATTGTCAGCGTGCTCTGGTAGCCTAGCTGATAAGTCCACACCCTCTGAGCCAGGCACAGTCCTCACACATCCCAAGAACCCAGGTTTCAACTGGGTCAATAACCCAGGGGCAAATAAATAAATAAATAAATAAATAAATCTCCCTCCTCTCTCTTCCTGCCTGCCTGCCTGCCTGCCTGCCTGCCTGCCTGCCTGCCTGCACTCCTGCCTGCACCTTTCCTTTCAAGAAAAGAATATTTTCCACCAGCAGTCAACTTAGCAGATAATGAAATTGCTGAAAGCAAAATTGAGAAGAGCAGGGGGGGGGGGGGGCAGTGGTACTGGTCCTGTGTGTCCACAGAAGGCAGAAGGGATCACACACATAGAATTCAAGTGCATAGGATGAGATGTGACACAGAAGGGACAGAGATGAGTATACACAGGGAGACGAAGGGCCCGCTGAGGGCCAAGGGTCAGGATAGCTCACCTGTCTATTATTCCTCTCCATGAAGGCTACGGCGGCGGGGCTGACCATATGGTCCCTCATTTCCTGGGGGCAAGAACAGCACTCATGAGTAAAGACATCCCAGCCTTTCCAGACTCATCCTCACTGACATCCCTCCTCAGAGCGCCCTGGCGAAGTAGCAGTTAGGCCAGCCGCCTTTGGCCCAGGGTGCAGTCCACATGCATCCCAAGGACCTGGGTTCCTGTTACGGTTGTACCCAAGATGCACAACCAAATGAAAACAAAGTGCTTCTTCCTCCTCTCTCTGTTTGCCTTCGTTTCTGCCTGCACCTTTCCCTTTTTTTTTTTCTTTCTTTCTTTTTTTTTTTTTTTTTTTAAGGAAAGGCACAGGCAGGAACCAAGGTGAATAGGCAGGCAGGAAGAAAGAGGAGGAAGAAACACTTTGTTTTGTTTTTATTCAGTTGCTTACATGTTGTTTCCCACCCCAACCTGGGTATTGAACCTGAACCCGGGAGCGGGGTGGGGGTGGGGGTGGGGGTGGTAGGTGGTTTACTCCTTCGGAGCCGATTGACCTAACCGCTGCTCCACCAGGGCGCGCTACACCTTTCCTTTGGTTAAAAAAAGAAACCCGCTCGCCTCACCTGGACCGCCTCCCGCATCCGCTCCACGAACTCCTTTCTCTCCTGCAGGTCTGCAGCCGGGAGTTTGAACTTGCCGGGGTTGGCTTCCACTATGCGTAAGCTGTGAGTCAAGGCCAGGGCCAGACACAGCTCGCTGTTCTGCCTCCAGCCCTCCACGCCTCCCAGGTGTGCAGCCTCCCCCAAGGGCTGACCCCCAGCGACTCCCGCCACCGGACTGGGTTCTCCCAGGCTGCGCCTCCCCTTCTAGGATATCGATGGTCTCCTCCAGATCCTCCAAGTCCCACTCGATGCTGCGCAGGCCGTTCCGCAGCTCATTGGTGGTCCAGTCCAGCTCCTCGCGTCCGACCGCCGCGCCCTCCTGCAGAAGTTCGCACCAGCGCTGGTACAGCCCGCGGGCAGTGTTCACCGCCTTCTGCACCTCGCTGCGGGCGGGGGCACAGCGGGCGCGGCTGGGGGTGGGCGGTCCTCCAGCTCGCCGCTGCGCCCCTAAATTGAGTGGAGACACCCTCATCTCCCCCACCCTGCACATCCTTCCTACCCGGTCCCGACGGCGGTGCCACGCTCGGGTTGGCACGCACGCCCCGGCCAGCAGGGACACTAAGCACCCTCTGCCCTCCCCCATCGTTTTCACTCACCCTCGAACTACAAAAAAAGGGTCTTCGAGAGACATGTCACCCACTCGCCCCCACCCGTCTCGGCCTAACTAGCTGGTTCCCTCGCGGGCGCGGAGAACTCGCCGCCCACCTCGCCCCCGTCACGTGACCCGTGCCACCATCGAGAGCAGGGCTTCCAGAGGAGAAAGAGAAGCCTCGGAGGACCGAGGTGAGGGATCTGCCTCCCCCGCGGCCATTTTGGTTGTGGTCACACAGAACTTCCGGGTCATCTGCCCCGCCCACTTGGCCTCTGAGTCGTTCCCCCGCCCTTCCCGTAGATCCCTAGTGTTGGTTGGCTGGCTGAGTTCCGGTCGGAGTTGGGAATCTTTGGGTTCAAGACTCGACCTCTCGGATTGTGGCTGTGCAGCCTCAGTTTCCCTTCTGGCAATGTAAATAATAGCGTCCTTCAAGTCAGAAGAGGTTGTAACTGGAGAAGGGGCTCACTGAGTTTCCAGACCCTCTTAACGGGGTCCCTGAGTCTGCAGAAGCCCTGGCCCTCCCCACTTTCCCACGGGTGCTGGAGGCGCGGCCATTCAGTGTGGGTTCTGCTGGACAATCCCCTTTTATTCCTTCGAAGGAGGGGCGCCTCGATTGTCTCCCTGGGGCGGGGTGACCGTGAGTGGGCGGGGCGAGCCTGAGCCTCGCCGGAGGAGGCGTGGTGGTGCGTGGTGCCTCTGAGGACCGTCTCCGAGGAGCTCCGTGGGGCGGATCTCTGGAGAGTGATTACTGGGGTAGCCCCGTGTATGACAGGCGTTTTGTCTGGAGTCTCCGAGAAAGCTCCTTAATTTGGGGGCACGGGACGAAGAGCCATCGCCCGGATGGTGCTCCTGTCTCCCTCTTCGGTGCCCCTGGTCATGTCATTGTGGTGTTTCGGTGCTGGAGATGGAGGCGGGGAGTGGGGACGGGTCGTCGTAGTGGGTGGCGGGATCGCTGAATGGAGACAGCTTTCGGAGGGGTCATTCAGAAGATAGAATCTTTGTTGAGCCCCCATTAGCGGAGTGTGGGGTGTATGTGGGGCGGGGGAACCTAAGTGTGCCTCAAGGCTGAAAGACACAACCCCCTGAAGGGAGGGGCAGAACTACGACGTAGGGGGAAATAACTGGGGTCTCCGCAGGGGCGGCAGGGAGGAAAGTGTCGTCAGCGAGTAGTCCCTTGTTTGGTAAGGTGCGCAGGGTGTCTGGGAGCAGGCTTTACTAGGAGTCCCCAAGTCGCCCCGACACGCCGGCGGGGGCCGTTCCGGGAGGGACGTCACGCCTTCCTGGGCTCGGGAGAGAAGGGAACGAAACCTTCCGATACCCCCCGACCTGCCCAGCTGGATTTGAGTCCGGAAACCTCGGGCTCCAGCCACCGGTGCTGCGGCGAAGGGGGCGGGGACGGAGGGGGGCGGGGACGGAGGGGGCGTGACCGGAGGCCAAAGCACCGCCCCCGCCCGGAAGCGGCCTGCTCCTGCCCATTATGGAGATTCCGACCTCTGTCCTTATATGGGTAGCCGGAAGTGATCGCGCGTCGGCCCTACGTCAATACTTCCAAATTTAGTCCTTGAAGTCTGGCTGATTCAGTGGCGGGAAGGCTCCGCGCGCAAGTCGGAAGGGGGCGGGGTCTCCCCTTAAAGGGGCCGAAGCTACGATTGAATGGCGCTCTTCAAACAACTTTACAATTTTGGGGGGGCGGGGAGAGGAGCAGGAATGAGGTTTTCTGGGAGCGGTAGCGCGTTATGGCAGATGGGGCCGTTGTTTGCTCTCTTTTCTCCTCTTTTTCTGCGTTGCCCAGGCTCCAACTCTTACCCCAAACACGCCCCCTAGGAAGCCAAGGAGAAATTGGAGGAGGAGGGGTGGCCGCCACGTGTTCATCCCGACGGCCCGGTCCTCCGCCTGGCGAGCGCCCAGCGCACCCTTGGAGTTTGTGCCGAGAGAAACGGGGGTGCGTAGGCTCAGTGCGGAGCTCCGGAGTGGCAGCCTCGACTTTGCTCCTGTCTGCTGACACCCGCCTCCCGTGGGTGGGCAGCTTTGCCCTGGGACCAGCCAGTCGGGTGGCCTCCCCACCGCTACAAACGCGGGGAGTTAGGACGCTCGAGCCGGAAACCCGAGAGGCCCCACTGGCCACCTTTCACCACAGTTATCCATCTGTTCCTTTAGCAACTATTGGGCGAATCACTGCCTCAGTTTCCCTTCCAAAGAAGCCAGTATCCCTCCTCGGGGGTGAGGGACTAATGGGATATTTATAGAAGGAAAGCCCTTAACAGCTCCTCGCACATAAGCGCTAATTCAAATAATTAGGCGCCTGCTAGATGCTTGGAACTGCCTACGGGGTATGTACCGGCCAGAACCCAGGTTTTCCCAGGAGAGAAGGGAAACTTGGCGCCTACGACCCGCTGGGGCCTCCAGGCGCAAACACGTGGGTGAGTCTTCGGTCCCACTAGCGCCCCTCCTCCCCAGGGCCTGCGTGAGGATGCTTTGCGGGGAAGGGGTTCCTAAGAAAGGAAAGCAGCCGGAGATTGCTCAGCTCGGAGCAGGCAACTCGTCTCCGTCTAGTCCTTTTGGCCTGCTCGGTAAATTCCATTCTGTCACTTTAAGGAGTCTCTGGCCACCGCGAGGCGGAGAGCCCGGATGCGGCTCTCTGATTGGGCGGGGCGTCTCAGTGACTTCATTCGGGGTACAAAAGGGCCCGGGTGGCGGGCGCCGGGGCAGAGCGTCCTAGCGGTGTCACGGCGTGGGTTGGTCTGCGTAGCGAGGCGTGAGCCAGCGCGTCGTCCCGAGCGCCTCTGCGCTGCTTCCCTGACTAGTGCACCCCCCGGAGTCTCCGTCGCCCTCGCCCCACGCCGTCGAGCCACCATGGAGGTTCAGAAGGAGGCCCAGCGCATCATGACCCTGTCGGTGTGGAAGATGTACCATTCGCGCATGCAGCGCGGTGGCCTGCGGCTGCACCGGAGTCTGCAGCTGTCGCTGGTCATGCGCAGCGCGCGGGAGCTCTACCTCTCCGCCAAGGTGGAAACCCACGAGCCCGAGGTGCCCTTGTCGCCCGCGCGCTCCCCTGACCCTCGCTTGCACCCGCCGCGGGAGATGGAAGTAGCAGCCGAGGCAGCGCCCCGCGACGGTGAGCAACCCTCTCCGGAGCCCATGGACACGCAGGAGGCGCCGAGAGCCGAGGACACTCCTGCCCTCTGTGCCCCGCGCCCCGCCAAAGTCAGCCGCAAGCGGCGGAGCAGCAGCCTGAGCGACAGCGGGGACGCTGGACTGGTCCCGAGCAAGAAAGCTCGCCTTGAAGAGGAGGAGGAGCAGGAAGGGGCGTCCTCGGAGGTCCCAGATCGTCTGCAGCCTCCTCCCGCGCAAGTGGAGGGCGCCTTCCCCAATCTGGCGCGCGTCTTACAGAGGCGCTTCTCCGGCCTCCTGAGCTGCAACCCCACCGCCCCCTCGACGGCGCCCGCAGCGTGCGAGGCGAAGCCGGCCTGCCGCCCGGCGGACAGCATGTTGAACGTGCTCGTGCGGGCCGTAGTGGCTTTCTGAGGACCCCGGAGCGGCACTACCAGAGCCGAGAGCGCGGGCCGAACCGTCGACCGAGTGTGCAGATCCGAGGCGAGGCCCACCCCCAGGGGAGCGCCCGCGGAAACCGTGGAGAGAAGCCGCCGCCCGGGCTGCCGAGAGGCCCGGAGAGGGACCCTGCCCCCGGGGAGCCGTCGCCATCTGTGCTGCGGCGGCACCGAGAAGCGGGGGGGCGCAGGCGCCTTCAGCCGAGGCAGGTGCTTTCTTAACGGACTGGGACGTGGAACACTCTCCCTCTCCTGGGACTGGGAGAAGGGAAGCTTGATTCTTTAAACTCCTCAGGGTCGGACTTTGTTTTTTGTTTTTGTTTTTCTACCGGGGGGGACTGTGCTGCTCTTTCAAGGTTTTTTTTCCAATAGTTGGTGTTTGCGTTTTCCAACCTCAGAATTCTAGGCGCTCCCCTTCCCCCTCCAGTGACATACTTGTCCAAGCGGTCATCGTTACGTCATAGGGCAGACGTGGGATCTTCCTGTTGCCTGGCGTGGGTGTGGGGCCTGAGAGGAGGATCTGGGGTGTGGACCGCCCTGGGGACTGGGAGGAGGGCAGCAGCTTGAGTCGCTTGATCCCACCCCCGGCTGAGGATTAGTGCCCCGCGCCCCTGCGTCGTGGGGTTGGTGGTGGCCCTGATCTAATTTCAGGTTGAAAAAAAAATTCACATCTGGTGCATTCGAAGGGGGAATAGGTTCCATCACAACCGTGACCCTCACACGCAGACACAACGCAGACGTTCCTGGTCTGAATCAAAGGCTGGGGGAGGGGTGTTCAAGAGCGCTGGAAGGCTGAGCTGGGACCAGTTGCTGGTGAGACTGGATCCGTTTGGCGTAGAGCCTAAACTGGAACTTCGTGAGGGTCTGTTGACCTTTTTTATTGTGGTGAATTCGTTTTAACTCATCTATCTGGCTTTTTTTTTTTTTTTTTTTTCTAGAAACGCCAGCTAGGAAAATAAACGCCATTTGAATAAAGTCTGCGGCCTGTCTGGTTTTCTTTCCTGGCGGGCGGGGGAAGGGTAGGGTTAAGGGGTCAGGAGCTGACGGCAGCCCGCTGGGGCCCCAGAAACCGGTCAGACTGGCTACCACGTGGGTGGGAGTGGGGGGATGGGCGCCTTGGAGATCTGGGCGAGACTCCCCCCAATATAGGAGTTCCTTCGAAATTCCCCTACAAGGCAGGTGGGGGAACCGAGCTTCCGGAGTTAAGACTTGGGGCAGGCGGACGTGTTTTGGGGGTTACTACTGCTAGATCCTGAGCCCCACACCGAGTTGGGAGACCACACCTCCTGTGGAAACCTTTGAAGGAAGGCAAATCTCCTGGTCGCCCACCGAACCTACAGAACCGCCTCTGGCGGGGGTCCTGCGGCCCGGGCTGGAGCCGAACTGGGGAGCTTTCCGAGAGATAGTTCTGCTCCAGCCCCAAGTGGCTCTGGCAAGGTGAAATCCCCAGCCTCAGTTTGCTCATCAGTGAAGTGGGTCCCTAGACAGCCTCCCCCGCGTGGTGTTTTAAAAATGCCCAGGGAAGCTCTACTCATCTTCTACTCTAGCCCCGGGTAATTCATCCGGAGAGGAGAAAACCCTCATTTACTCCCGGCCAGCTAGGGAGTGGGAGTTACAGGCGTCGTCCCAGGGTGGTTGGGGGTGGCTGTTAGGAGGACAAAGGAGCCGCAGGTGTGAGGCGAGGGGGCGGAGGGAGGCGCCGGGAAAGCGCCCGCCCTGCCCCGCCCCACAACGGCTGGCTCCGCCACCGCGCGTTTCCCGAGACCCCGGGGGACCTGACCCCGAGGCCCGAGGGTAGAAGGAGGAGGGCTCGGTGGAGGGGTGGACCCGCTGCCGGCTCCCGTCCGGCCTCTCCCACCCGCCGGTCCTCCCTGCCTGTCTCCCTCCGCTCCCGGCCGGGAAATCTAGCCTTGCTCGCCTCCACCGCCGCCTGAGGATTCTTTCCCGAGCAACGCGGGCGCTAGCGCCACCCCCTCGGGCGCCTGACCTACAACTCCCCCGTGGGACCTGCGCGGGGAACCCGAGCCCCACTCCGCCAGCGGTAGCTCAAGGCGTCTGCGTGGGCGCCGCTCCCCCAGCGAGCCGGGCCGGGCCCCGGGAAGTCCCCGCGGCTGGGGAGGGAGCCTCACGGTGCATCCTGTCGCAGGAACCGCCGGGCCCTTCCTTCCGCGGGAAGCGGCTGGCCGACCCCCGCCCCCGCCCCGGCCGCCTGCGGGTTTCCGGTGCCGGCCCAGGACCTGGGGGCTGGAGATGTAGTGGGAGACCGAAAAATTGGGAAACTAACTGGCACACACACTCCCTAAGATAGACCCTCCCCAATGCTTCACTTCCGCCAGCACCGCGGGCAAAATTGCAAACTTGTTCTAACAGCCCAGATGAGCTGGGCCCAGAGTTTTCAGGGATTGGACAATACCTGTGAAAACGACAAATGTCGCTTATCCAGTAACTGCTGGATTCCCCTAAGAACCCTGGCAATAGGAGGTTCTAGAACAGTGGTATTGGAAATTGGCACAAGTCAGAAGCAGCCTACATGCCCAGCCAACCAGACGGGTCTGGCAGAATATGAAAAATCAATCCCTCCTCAGAAGGTGCAAGGCCTGAGCTAAACCTATCTACTTGCTTAATAACAGTTCTTGCCTGGCGCGCTCTGGTGGAGTAGTGTTTAAGTTCACCACCTCCAAAGGAGCAGTCAAGTACATTCCAAGGACGCCTGTTCACGTCCTGGGTCCTCGGGACCAACCCACGTGAACAACTAAATGAAAAAAATAGAATGCTTCTTCCTCCTGGTTGCCTGCCTGTCTTCATTCCTGCCTCTTTCCTTCCTCTTTAAATAAATAATAGTAAACATGTAGATGATTGGGCCAAATGAGTGATTTCCTGAGGGAAGAAAGAAGAAAACGTGAGTAAGTCAGGTAAAAGGGGTCAATTACATAATGAAGGAGAGAATGGGCCTTTTCCTAGTGATCCTGTTTCAATACAGATGCTCATATAGAGTGATATACCTCTGAGACTTCTAAAGTGTTATAATACAATCTGACTTCAATACAGATTAGTTCTATATTAAAGAAACCCTAACAAAGAGGAACACACATAGCAATGTAAGTAGTAAGTACAGAAGCGAAGCGTGTGTAGACCATATGCAAAAATCATTTCACCTCTAGGAGCTTACTGTGACCTAGTGTTGGCTTTCCCTCCCAGTTCAAGTTTGGTTGAATCCTAGTGATTCGATTCTTTCCTCCTCCAGAGCTTCCTCATAGTTCACCAGCAGCCCCAGCGTCAGGCCCTGGGCCTCTCCCTGTCTAAAGGCTCACCCTCCCTCTCTTCAATCCTATTTACTTCCAGGACTTGAAATCCCACCTCTCTACAGGCTCCCAGATGAAACTCCCTTCTGGCTCTCCAGCCTGCACTCTGAGTTTCCAGACACCCCTCAGATGCAGAGTTTACAAACTGAAGGTTTGTGGCAACCTGGCTTTGAGCAAATCTCTTGCCCCCATTGTTCCCATTGCAAGCACTCACTTGGGACTCTGTGCCACATTTAATTAAAGCATGCAGCATTGATTTAAACATAACTCTTGTTTCACAGAGTAAACATTATGCTCACTTAATAGGCTGCAGTGGAGGGTAAACATTACTATACACAGGGAAATCCCAAAATGGTGTGACTCTCTTCGTGGCAAGATTCAATTTCCACTCCAAGTCTTCCTCCCCACCTTGGTGTGAGCTGGCATCATTTGTCATCTGGGCAGACATTCCCCCCCACCACCACCACCACACACACACCCTCTTATCCCCACAATCTATTCTTTACAGGATCTGCACTGATCTTCTAAAACACAAACTCGGTTAGTTCAACTTCTCAGCTGCCCTCTGCTTCATCCATACAGGCCTCCTTTCTGCTTGGAGAACAGGACAAGTAAATGAGGCTGCCAACCCCAGGGCCTTTGCACTTCCTGTTCCTTCCATCTATGGAGTAAATTTTCACTTTGAGTTTCTACTGAAATGTCACCTGGTATTAAATAGTACTCTGTCACTCAGTTCAGCTTTTCCTGAAAATCTCTGCTCAGGTGTCTGAAATTGTATCGTCATGTTCTATGTAACATTGGTAGCCGCTTTCAAATATCAATTCCAGAAAGGCCCTACCCCGGCCCAATAATGAATGAATGCTAGAAGTTGTCTGAGGTGAGGTAAGCAGGTGCTAATTGCTTAATATTTATTATCTCATTTAATCAGTGGCTCCCCTGGCTCTTAGAATACTTTCCCAAGCTTCAGAAAATTGAGGGTCAGAATCTGTCCTGTGTTATTTTAACTGAACCCACTTGTGAAACACGGACCATACTTTGAAAGCAACAGTTAATAAATGTTACAATGAAAAGAAAACAATGTCATTAGATCCTGTTGAAACAGTAGCCGGTGGGAGGTTCCAGACAGCTTTCTTAGTTACAAAGGGAGATTAGCAAGCCTGAAAGACACTTTATTACCAAAGGCAGAAGACTATCTTTAGGCAGAGACCAACCCAGCCAGGCTGCAAGATGAAAGGAGAGAGACTGTTAGAGGATCATTCCTTGTTATTTAAATAACAGTGAATCACTTTGACCACAGTCCTAAAGGAAAATTCCGGAAGAGAGATAAAAGATCCAGTTTAATTTGGACTTTGCACATCCCTACTCTAATCTGGCCTTCCCCTCTGGCCACACTGACCTGTTTTTACTTCCCATCCACAGAACCTTTGAACTTGCCATCAACACCTCCTCCAACTCTGGTCCCTTCCCAGCCACCCCCCACCCCCAAGCTCCAGGGCAGATCACAATGAAGTGTGTCCCTTCTGACCCCCCTCACCCCTCATTTGGGTGGAGAGGACCCCTATCTTATTGACACTCAGGTCACCAGCTCCTTTTTTTTTTTTTTTAAGAGTAGCTTCCATAACAACTGCAAGCTTTGGGGGTTGCCTGGTCTTCCAGCCTATCTGGCAAGTGCCACTATGTGGTTTTGGGAATAAAATGGCAACTTTTCTTTGAGATTGGTTATCTTAACAATCACTTTTTACAAAACTGGAAACTGAGGCCCAAAGAGGACTACTCTGCAGGAGAGCAAATAAGAGATCCCTCTAATCGTGTCACTGACCCTGGAGATCCCTCCTGCTCACCTTCTCTACGGACCTTGAGGACAGGTGCCTCAGTTGAGTCCCGGTGAGCTGGGAAAGGGTTGGGCCGCCCGTTGGGGCCAGCCCAGAAGCAGCACCCGGACCGGTTTACCGGGTGTTCCAGGCCCCTGGGCGAGGTCCACCCGCCCGAGGGGGTAAAACACAGGTCTTGGCCTAGTTGCTAGCCAGGCGGGGAGGGGAGTTGATCTCTACTAGGACATTTTCTGTCCAGGGCTGGGCGCCGGGGACCCGCACCAGTCAGTTCGCGGGGCGGAGCTATAGGCTGTCGATTACAGACCGGGGGTGGGAATGCAAATTAGCCGTATCTCTTTCTCTCCAGGCTCCGCCCCCAGCGACTTCCCAGAACTCCCAATGAGGTCGGCAGCCACAGCCACGCCCCTGGCGCCCAGACCTGGCCTTTCCGGATTCCGCTCCGACCCTCAGCGCTTGGCGCTCACCCCAAGGGCGCTCCGCGGGCCGGGGGCGGGGCTTAGGGGCCGCGCGGGGGGACTCAGGCTGTAGCTACTGCGGGGCGGCCGGGACTGGGGGAATTGATAAAGGGCGGAAAAGTGGAAGGAAAACGGGGTTTGCCGGACTTTGGGGCTCATGCTAGCCGCCCTTTAGGCGAAGGATGCTAAGTCTCCAGATGGGTCGAGGTGAGCTCAGAACCGAGGTCCAGAATCCCTACACCTGTTCACAGGGGATCCCAGAACCCCACACTGGGGCTCAGGGGAACCCAGGTCTCCCCGGCCTGAATCCAGGGGACTCAGAGCCCCCTACTTGTGTCTATTGTAGCTTTTGCCAGCACTCTTGTGGCTTCCAGAGTCTGTGACACCAGGTCTCCTCTAAATCTGTGTCCAGGAGAGTTGAGCTCCTGTACTGAGGCCCTCTCCCTCCCTGTCCTGAGCTGAGCTGTGGCCTCCTCTCTGCCGACTCCTTTCGCCCTGTCCTTCCTTGCACCTTTCCGTTTTGGCTGCCTTCCAGCCTCTAGGCCCAGTTGGCCCCAGCCCCAGATCAGCCCCCCAGCCCTGCACATCATTGATTTTCGTGGAGGAGTAATCTCAGCCTTCACGGCCCCCCACCCTCGGTACGGCACCTAAGGGGTTTCCATAGACCCCCCTCCCTGGGGTCCCGTCTCCCTCCCACCACCACCCAACGGACACCAATTAATTCCCTCTTCAATCAGCCCACCCACATCTGGTTACCAGCTGCTAGCCCACGCTCAGCCCGCCCCCAGGGTCTCCCAGGGAATTGCTAACTGTTCTTCTCCCCCCCGCCCCCCCCCCAAACTCAGGCTGCCCTGCCAAAGCAACCCCCTACCCCCACCCCTCCGTCTGCTAATCAGGAAAAGCCGACAAATCCATGGGTTGAGAGGGATCTGAAATCAGATGGTGGAGGGGTGGAGTGTGAAGTCTTCAGACCTAGAGAAGGGGGAGGGGCAGTGGAGGGAGGCGGGAGCTGACGCTCTACCTAAGAGGCTGAGATCAAAGCCTTCTGGCTTCCAGATGGGGATTTCAGGGAGGGCTGCCCCCCACCATCCCCCACCTCCCCGTCCCCGTCCCAGGAGCGAGTAAGGCTGAGCCCTCCCGCTCCCCACCTTCGTTGGAAACCCCCAGAGACTCGCCAGTGACAGCTGGACCCCAGCCCACGCCCACTGGGTTTCCTTTTCCTGTGTTCGCTCTCCCGACGGGCTGGCGGCGGCCTGGAGAGACCCGCCCGGCCCCTTTGAAGGGGCTCCCGGGAGGGTCTTCCTGGACTAGGGGGAGGGGACTGGCTGGGAGAACAATGGGGCTTCTGTGGCTGCCGGACGCCAGGCGCTTCCTGTTAACTCTTCCGTCCGGGTGCGGGAGCCTCCCAGGCCCGCTTCAGTGGGGTTGGGACCAAGGACAAACAGCAAACAGGCGGAATCTCCCTCCTGCTCCAAGTCTTGTTTGCAAAAGCAATCGGCAAATAGTGAGGCCACCACAGACCTTACCCTCCCACCGGAGTCCCCAGGCCTGTCTCTCTTCCCTTCTGCGGGTGCCGCTGGGGAGCCCGAGTGTCGCTAGCCTGGGAGAAGCTTCCTCACCACTGCACTGAGAAATCCTAAGGTCTCCTGGCGGGTACTGGGCCTGGGGACCCAGGCATCCCAGGTGAATCCAAGAGCCACTGCTCTTGCAGCCTGGTAGCCAGGAGGGGGCAGGGTCGCACTCCTGAAGCCAGTCTCCTGGGTGGCCCGAGCTTCAGTTTCCCTCCACTTGGGAGGTTCTCCCAAGGGCCTCCCAAGGGCCTCCCAGGAGCATATGGCAGTCCTAAGGGGCCTGGGCCGTGGAGGCTGGAGCCTTGAAAACAGTCTTCCTTGGGGCCTTGGGAAGGCACATAGGGAGTTACCATGGGGAGTGAGCCTCTCTGTTTACCAACCCAGCTTGAGAAGAGTCTGGGAAAGTACCAGAAGAGTCGGGAAGTCTCCCATGATCCCAGGAGACTTAGCATTCCCCAGGGGTGCAGGGTGGACTTCTGATAAGTTCTAGACCAAATAACAGAGGTGCTGTGAGCTGGGACTATGGCGGGTGAGCAGTAATTGTCGCTGCCAACTTTGATGTGAATTCTCATAGGGACTTCCATTAGCGCCATTTTACAGATGGAGGAATTGAGACACTCAGCACCTTTGTGCTGAAGAATGCGGCGTCTGTTCTCTGTCTTTCTCTCCTAGATTTGGGGGTGAGGGTGGATAGGGACCACACGTAGACATTCATTTATGTATTTAAGGAAAAGTACAGGCAGGAAAGAAGGCCATCAGAGGCAGGCAAGAGAAGAGGAAGAAGCATTTCATTTATTTTGTTTAATTGATCACATTGGTTGTGCTTCCTGGTCTAGGGTATGAACCAGGATCCTTGGGATATGTGAGAACCGTGCTTCAGCTGGAGGCAGTTTGCCAAACACGACTCCCATCTGGGGACCCTGGGTAGACATTTATTTTTAGGGAACTCGGTAGTTTGCAGAGAAGTGTTGAGAGCCACCCTGACGATGGAAGACGCAACTACTCTTGGTGGGCCCCTGGGGGATTTGGCTCTGCCGCAGTGGGTGGGGCTCTGGGATCTTTCCCCTCCAGTGTATTCCCAATCCCCACCAACCCTGCTATAGCCACTGGATTTTTTTTTTTTTTTTTAAAGGAAAGTTGCAGGCAGGAATGAAGGCGAGCAGGCAGGCAGGCAGGCAGGCAGAAAGAGGAGGAAGAAGCATTTAATTCTATTTAGTTGTTCACCTGGGTTGTTCCCGCCAAGCCCGGGACATGAACCTGGCCCTTGGGGTGGATGTGGTGGACTGTTCCCTGTTGCTTCATCAGGGTGGGCCAATTCACTGGAATTTTCAAGGTGCTGTCCTGTTCGGGAGTGGCATTCCCTTCCCAAGAGGCATGAGTGCTAAGTCAGTTCTTGGGAGAAACTGAGGCACAGCAAGGGGCTCCTAGGATGGCCTGCTTTCAGCCAGGAGGGCTTCCTCTCTGCTCTGTGCTGTTTGTCTTTGCATCTTTCAGGGGTAAGACCCCTCCAGGAATGGTAGCAAGGGCCCTTGGGGACCGATGGGCCCCTCTGTGTGGCCTGGGTGTCCTCATGCACCTGCCCCCCTCCTGCCTTTCTCCCCAGACTTGGGCCTCTTTCTCATGACTCTGTACATAGTGGCAGGTATACACCTTACTCCATGTCCCAGCGGTTCCACTGTGACTCACTTTGGCCTTGTCCCCAAAGCTTGGGAGACAAGCCAACATCCACCCCAGGATCACATGTCCCAAGCTTGGGTCTCTGGTCAGACTGGGCAGGCAGGCTTGGCTTCCTGGACACCTGAGCTGAGTCTAGACCTGATTTTTCTCACACACACACACACACACACACACACACACACACACACACACACATGCCCACGCCCTGATTGACATTCCCGCTGATTGTCCTGGCTTCCCCTAGTACCCCGCATGCCTTGCTTCATCCTTCTGCCAGCCAGGTTCCTTCCCTGCATATCGACTGTCCCCAGCAGTGCTCAGTGCTAGTGTGACTCCGTCCCCAAACCTCCAACTTCTGTGGCACTTGAGCCCAGCCTGTCCTGTAGTCATGGAAACCTTTATACCCAGAAACCAGGGTGACTTGAGCCCTCTACTGCCTCTTTCCGACTGGGGAACCTTCAGGTTCAGCACCCCCTGCCCCCTGTGTCCCCTGAGGGCACTGGAACTGTGTATCCATAAGCTCCTCTGTTCCCCCAGGGACTGACCTGCGAAACTGCAGCCACAGCATTTGTCCTAGTTTAGCAGCTAAGTGTCACATTTAAACTTGACATGGTGGGACCTTGAGTCTGAGGTCTTATTTGCTAATGTTCTTGTATTGCTATAAATTTGCCTCTTTGGCACAGATTTAGCTGCAGCTTATGGGTTCTGAGAAGTCATGTCTGCTTTTCCATTTGACTCAAATAGTTCTCGATTTCACCTTTGAGTTCCTACTGAGCTGAGGTCTTAAGCCTGACAACAGCCATTACTGACCAGTGTAAAGCTTTCACTCCAGTGAGAACTCACAGAAGCCTCCAACACCCCTCTCTCATGGTGTGATTATCTTCCCTTCATATTGAAAAAACAGGCAGAGTGCAGTTATCTTGTTTCCTCTGATCTTTAGAGCTACAAAGAGCCTGGATGCAAACCCAGGGATATACTAGCATTTTTTTCCACTCTTACCCTTTCTAGTGATGTTACCCTGTGTCTGGGATTATTGTTTTGATGGTTTTGTTTTAAGAAATGTGCAGACAAGAATGAAGGCCAGCAGGCAGGCAGGAAGAGAGAGGAGGAAGATGTACTCTATTTATTTTTATTTAGTAATTCATCTTGGTTGTTTCCTCTGACCCTGGACGTGAACCCAGGTCCTTGGGATCAACATGGCCAGCGGCAATGGACCAATTCCTCCATGAGGGTGCAGCAATGGGATGGTTTTGAGCGTTGTTCCTGGTCTCCTCTCAATAGAGACCCCTAACGCTTTCTAGTATCATTGTGACAACTGAAAATGTCCCCAGATGTGGCAGAAGGGGGGTATGGGACAGGAGCAGGCTCATCACCTGCCTTTGTCCAGTTCTCCAGACACAAACCCACCTGCGGGCTATCGCCATGCATGCATGTGTGTGCATATATGTGTGTGTTTTCTCTGTTATAGATAGAGAATGAAACTTGAGTCCAGGCATGCCCTGGTGGTCTGTCTGTTGGTCTAAAGCAGGGGCAGTCCACATGCATCCCAACGTCCCAGGTTCAAGACCTGGGGCTGGGGGAACAACCAATGATGAACTAAATAAAATAAATAAAATGCTTCTTCCTCCTCTCTCTGCCTGTCCACCTGCCTGCTCACCTCCATTCCTGCCTGCCCCTCTCCTTTAAAAAAAAAAGTGAGTCCAGGTGCTGGAGGTACTTGACAGGCTGTGACATCTTGGGGAGGACTCGGCAGGACACCAGTCTGGGTAAGAACCTTCTGCCTAGAGTTTGAGGGCAGGCTCGGGGCCCCAGGTGGATGGAGACCTGCCCTTTTCTTCCTTCCTGGTTCCCAGGGGTGGGGGTGGCAGTGGAATCCTGACCTGGCCTCCAGATTGACTGGGCGGGGCTGGGTGGGGTGAGTGCTCAGAGTCCCAGCCCCCACCCCCATGGGCGTGGAGGAGAAACCAGACTCTAAAGTAGGTCTCCCCACCCGCCTGCCCACATGTCCCACCCAGCTCTGGCTCCTGGCCAGCAGCTGCTAGAATACTGACTCACAGGCCTGCTGAGCTAAGGAGAGAGAGACAGGCTGCCTGGTGGGGGGAGCTCCCCACATCCTCAGATTTCTTAGCCTGGCTGTCCCCATACCACCAGGACCCGCCACCCCCCCCCCCCCC
>RJWH01006814.1:0-48653 GCA_004363575.1 Solenodon paradoxus
GTTGGCAATAAATGCACAGGAGAGGACAGCACTCCTCCACACCTACTTCTTGGAACCTGTGTTCCTATGGAGAGGAACCCTGTTTGCCACAGTAGATAGGCTGTTCAATCCCGTTGTGGAAACTCTGAGAACTGACCTCTTCGATACTCACATGAATAGGCTGCTCTATTCCCTGAGGATCCCAACAGCAAATATACTCTACTTTATGTGTCCTGCCCCCAACAATAGTGATTCTCCTTCCCTAACTCAGTAAGAGATACTTATTATGAAAGTCTACAAGGATAAAATATAAAACTAAACCATAGAAGCACCTTCCAATAAAACAAAATTTAAACTGTTTAGCTACAAGAATCCATTGGGGCGGGAGGGGTGGGATTTGGAGACAGCTAAACATACTTCAGAAATCTCAAGGTATTATAGTGTCTCAAGGAGATGACACTTGATCAGAAACCAATTTAAAAGACGTGGAGGATACATAGTTTAACAAATAAAGGCTGCAAAGTAGCAAACAAAAAGAAAAAAAGGATGTTAAAATAGATATTAATAAAACTCAAAAAATCAAATAAATAAAATAAGAAGCAAGACAAATCAATGAGGTCAAAAATGAAATAAATGAGAAGATGAAAAATGTTTTACAAAAGAAACTAACAGATATTGAGGAGGTGATATCGCAAAAAACTATATCAACAGTAACGAGCAACCAACTATAGAAACAGAATTGACTAAATGGAGAAAAAATAAATGATCTGGAGGATGAAACATATAAAGAAGCTTGATAGAAGGGAGATTAATTAAATATAGAAAAAATGAATAAAAGCTCTGAGAACTACCTGATTCCATCAAGAAAGTTAACATAAGAATAATAATCATCCCAGAAAGTGAAGAAAAATAGAAGGCTAACAGTGAAAACACTCAAAAAATCATTTCTGAAAAATTCCCAAATTTTGGGAAGGAAATAAACACACAAGTGAATGAAACCAACAGAACTCCTAGTTATCTAATGCAAGAAGATTTATACCAAGGCATATATTTATGAAATCATCAAACATTCAACACAAGAATGTTGAAAGTCATCACAGAATAAAAGAGGAGCATATAAATGTATTTCCATCATGCTGTTGTCAGACTTTTCAGCAGAAACTTTAGAGGCAAGGAAAGAATTGAACAACATAATAAAAATATTCCAAGACTAAATAAAAGCTACCAGCCAAGAATACTGTATCATTCAAAACTAAACCAATTGTATCACAAAAAAAGATCAAGCCAGTATCTTTGATGGATATACAAAATCTTCAACAAAATACTAGCAAACTGAATTGAAAAACTCACTAAAATAATTAAATAATTATACCACAATTAATTGAGATTTAGTCAAGGATGCAAAGATGGTTCAATATATGCAGATCTATAAATGTTATACACTCCATCTTAAAAAGAACAACAAAAAAAGATGATCTCAACAGATGCAAAAAAAAATGGAAAAGATTCAGCACCTGTTTATGCTAAAAATTCTCCAAAATTAGTACAGATTAAACAATTTAATATAATAAACACTTTACAAGACAAGCCCACAAAACCCACAGTCAATGTGGAGAAAAACTGAAAGATTTTCTTTTTATATCATTAACAAGTTAGGAATGTAGTTTCCCCTCACTATTGTTTAATATAGTATTAGTTGTGCTGACCAGTGCATTTAGAAAGCAAAGGACATAAAATGCATCCAAACTATAAAGGAAGAAGTGAATCATCACTATTTATAGATAACATGATGATACATAGAGAAAACCCCAAAACACTAGTAAAAAGCTGCTAGAAAAAAATTGATACATAAAGTAGCAGGTAACCAAATTAATATTAAAACTACGCTGCATTTCTACATACAATTAATAAACTTGTAGAAAGCAAACTCAGAAAAAAATCTTATTGAGTCAAAAAGAACAAAATATCCTGAAATAACTTTCCCAAAGAATTGAAAGCACTATACTCTGAAAACTATAAGACATTGTCAAAAGAAATAAAAGATACAAGGAAATCAAAAGATAATCCATTCTCATACATTGGAATGGTTAATGTGAAATGATCATATTAGCTAAAACAATATGCATATTTAATGCAATATCAATCAAAATCTCAAAGATATTTTTCACATAAATAGAGCACAAATTATGAAGTTTATTTGGAACTACTTGAGTCCCTAAATAACAGAAACAATCCTGAGTCAAAAGAAAATGGAGGTGTCGCACTTCCTGATCTCAAACTGTACTACAGAGAAATAATATTTGAGTCAGCATGGTACTGGAATAAAAACAGACAAATAAATGGAATAGATTTCCAAGCCAAGAAATAAACTCAAACATATAGGCACAATTAATTTATGACAAAGGAACCAAGGGAATCCAATGGGACAAAGACAGTCTAGTTGATAAACATTGTTGGGAAAACTGGACAACCACATTAAAAAAGACTGAAATTAGATCATTAACTAACATCAGATACAAAAAATCATGGATTGAAGATTTAGATTAAATGTCTAAGCCATGAAATACACAGAAGAATGCATCAACAAAATGCTGCCTGACATTAACATTAAAGATGTATTTGGGAACTCTTCTCCAATGTGAAATAAAATCCAAATAAACAAATGGGAATACATCAAACTAAATTGCTACTGCATAGCAAAATAAACTCTAATCAAAACAAAAGGACATTCTATTACATGAGAGATGTTTGCTTTCACACGTTAGGCAAGGGTCAATATTCATAATATACAAATGACTCATAAAACTCAATAAACAAACAGAAAACTCAATTAAATTGCAGAATATCTGAATAGATACTTCTCTGAAGAGACATACAGATGATCAACAGGCAAGTGAAGAGATGTTCTACTTTTCATTAGGGAAATGTAAATCCAAACAATAATGAAATATCAACTCAAGCATGGGGGAATGGCTATTATCCAAATGACCAGAAACAAGCGCTGGTGAAGATGTGGATAAAACTTACACTTGTTAATCAGTGCATACAAATGTTACAATCATTATGCAGTATGGAGATGCATCAGAGATTTAAGATGGAAATTCCAGATGATTCAGTTATTCCTCTACTGAGTACCCTAAAACACAACATGAATTTCAAGTAATATTTGTACCACAATGTTCATGGCAGCATTTTTTTACAATTGCCAGGAGTTGAAAACAACACAAGTTCCCATCACCAGATGTGTGGATAAAGATGTTGTAGAATATATATATATATATATATATATATATATATATACATATATATATATACACAAACATACACACACAATGGAATAAAACACAACTATCAAAAAAACATGAAATCCTGCCATTTGCAGCAGCATATATGGAATTATCAAGCCAAAATAGACTTTTAGCAAACAAAAGAAAATTAGTGATTCCAGGAAGTCAAAGAACTGAGGTTGGGCAATTCAGGTAGAGATTATCAATTGCATAGTTAAAAAAGACCTGAAATAGTCGTTTACTAAATGTATTATGTGCAGACCTGGATTCGCAATGATTTGTTAAGAGCAACCTAAATAATCTCATGATGCAATGTTCTGTCAATAAAATCAATTAACATTTAAAAATTAATTATTTGGGAGGAATTATATATAACTCTCATATAATATTTTAGAATACTTTCTACACTTTAGCAAAGTGTTTTTTAGCTATGATATAAACTGACATGATCAACTTACTCATGGAGAATTGTATCATATAGAGCAATTGAACAGGAATAAAGGTCGATATGGAAAGATTACTATATGCATTCTTCAAGCAAGTTGTTTGGTTTTGGAGACATTAATGAATCCCTGAAACCACAGCTTCACGCCCCAAAGATTTAGGTTTTCCATGCATATCTTCAAGTAAAACACAAACACGAGCATGCATACCGTCTCACTAACAACACTTGTCAACATTGATGTAACATTTTCCTAAAAGTGAGACGTCTATTTCTATAGTCTCATCATTCAGTATAAATAAAGAATCTTCTGGAAACTACATAATATTATATGCTTTGGACTAAATTCTGAAAACTCTAAATTCTCTTTTATGAAATAAAATGATTGAACTTAGATTTATTATGATTAAGCTAATAAGAAACACAAGGACATTGTAGAGATGGTGAATAATATTCAGAACCAGTAAGAAAGGAAACTGGAAATCAGCAGGGAACTAAAAAGTAACCAGTAAAAAGTAAATTATCTTGGCAAAGGGCAAGTTAGAGATACAGAAATAAGATATGTAATGAGGCATTAAAGTCCAACTTAAAATCAAGAAACATTATTTGTTGAGTTTTTCCGTGTAACCCAAATAGAAGCTTGATGATTAGTTTAGTCAAAATTTGAGATTTAAGTAGTTTAAAACAGAATAAAATAAACATATCCATTCAGGATTGTAATTCAAAATTCTTTTTCTGCTTGGAGAGTGAGGCCTGACTTATACCAAATGGCAGAAAGATGCTGATTTCATTTCTTTTATTACAAATACAGCTCCCTGGGGCAGGGCCTGCTGGTGAAAATTCATGTAAGTTGGTACATTGTGAGTTCTTATTTACACCACATTAATAATACATCAGAAGACAAAGGACTACTCCAAACAATAAACTCTATTGGCCCTGAACCAAGTTCTAAGCAGCTTTTCCCAATCCAAGTCACACCTTAGTTTCTTCTTCTGCTAAACTTCCTTTCCCTTATTCTTAATGAGCTTCCTAAAATAAGAAAAGGTTTCCTTCAAATCTGAATTGTTTCAAAACTAAAATTGTTTTGATGTGAGCAACTAAAGAGTTAACGATTTTTTTTTTTTTTTAAGAAATGGCGCTGTTTATTATGGACCATTCTTGACTTTTATCTTAGACAAATGACTTGAGGCTTTCAAGATAATTCAGAAGACCACAGGCTTCCTAAATGTCTCCTAATTTTCACAGAATTTTGGTCTTTCATAATGTCTATTAGCCAAATAGCAAGTAGATTTATAAAGATAGAAAAAAGTTCTCTAAAATGAACTGACAATCATGAATAAACACTTTGAGGAAGAAATGGAGCATTTTATATATAGATGAAAATTTTTTTTAATTTGTAAATGAGTATTTTTAAAATACAGCATTCTTAAGAATTGTAATAAACCTGCATAGTAGGCTTCCATGAAAATTTTTGTAGAACATTGCATAATGGATAGCAGTGTGACTTTAGCCCTTTCAATAACATTTCCCTTAGTCAAAGAAGTTGTCTGCCATCCTCTGAGTCTCCGCCCTTTTCCCAACCCAGAAACAGTCTTTTATGGTATTGCCTAAAATAATTCAGATAAGGAGCTATTCATCTTTACTTTCAGAGTAAGGATGACTCATTCATCCTTGCCACTTGTGGATCCCCTCCTCTCTCCCCTGAGACCTCCATGCCTCAGCTCAGGATAAAAATGTGGGTCTACCCCAGCTGCCCAAGAAGCTACCACCATGTAAATTCTCCCTATGTATGTTATTACATTTAAACATTTTTTCTTACTAATTGCACCTAATGTTAATTGGATACTTCCATCCTGTGAACAATCTCAGAGAAATGAGGGGATTTTTCCTTTGCACCCCATATTATTGATTGGGGACAGCACAACTTGGAATCTTCAGGGCAATATGCAGATGTAAGAGTAAAATTCTAACTCAGAAAACCTGAAAGAGATCCAGTGGGGATCTCAGTTTCAAAACCTGCATCTAGGACACACCCTTAGATACTTGTGCCATTTTTCTCCAGGTAACTGGACACACCCAATGCCTCTAACCCACATGTATATATATATATACACACACACATATTATCCAACTTGCCTGTGTGAGAGGCAGGCAGCTTAGGTCCCACACACTCACATGTGTCTGTTTTCTTGATGCAAACTTTCCAATTCTTTAGGTCACCTCAACTAGTTATTTCTGCTTTCAATAAACTTACTGTGTGTTCCTGGCCAAGGACTCTTCATGTATTCTTTCTGGATGAACCCAGTGTCTCATCAGCAGGTCTCAGCTCCCCTCACCCCCATCAAATATCATGTACCTTTATCTTGCTATTATCATTCTTAGTATTTGGACCATGGATAACCGTATTCAAACTTAATTGATGTCTTATTGTTTAGCTTATAAATAATAATGTATTAATTACAAGGGAAACCATCAGTAAACTTTGAACCAATTAGTCTCTGTATTTAGTACTGTACCTTGAAACTTAACAGAGTAGAGAAAAAAACCTCAATGACAGACTAAATGAGAACTTCCCAAATTTTCCACTTACCAATTCTGTAACATCAGAAAAGCTGTTCTACTATTCCTAGGGCAAAAAAGGCAGGCAAGTTCTGCCTTACCCACTGCAAATAATAGTAATGATATCAATGGACCATCTATCATAAATTGAAGTGTTGACAAGAAAATATTCTAGACACTTACTGAAGCAACATAATTTCTTTAATTACCTTCCTCCCTCTTTCTTGCTCTCTCTCTCTCACACACACATACACACATACATATTCTATGTTTTCTCTTTTTGTAACTCAACTCTGTGAAGAAGAGAATGGCAAACATATTAAGCTTGCTTAATACCTTATCATGACTGATGTCTAGCTCCATAAAATAAAGCACCTTCATCTTGCATTCAATTATCTATTTACATGTTTATATCCTTAGCTAGATTTTGATATGCTCTTCTGCATAAATTCTGCTGCATTTAACACAGACATGGTAATATAATCATAAATTCTATACCTAAACATATTTAAAAAATTAATTATTTGTCCTCTAGACATTTGAGAGTGAAAAAAAAAAACTCACAATGATTATTTGGGGCATGATAGACATGATATATATGTAGCTGACATATTAATTCAAGCTTAAGGTACAGCATAAATAGTTACCACATATGAAAAGATGAGGTAAATTGAATCATTTTTAAATGAAGCTAGAGCAAGTCATATCACAGGGATTTTCTTGTATGGATTAAATCAAACCATCAACATTCTAGCCAAGAATGATCCTATCCTATATGAAAGGACTGATAATGAAAGGTTTTTTCTTTGGGCTCCGCGAGGGAAGAAAGCCAATCAGACAAAAAGTCGAATAACCAGGGTTTTATTGGGGTTTGCGCACCCAGGCGAGGTTGTCCAGTCCGCAGAACGTGGGCCGGGGAAGTCGCGCCTGAACAAAGGGAATCCGGCTCTTTAAGCAAAAGAATTTCGTGGACTTCATACGTGGCGATTGGGGATTGGTCCTGTGATTCCAGGTGTGGGCTTCAATCCCTGAATCTGACGTCAGCCACCTTTTTCCCGGGCATGGCTGCCGCTTTGTCCCTCTGGGCCAGCCTAACAGATAACGCCTTCAACATTTGTGTTTTCCTTGTAACCCCTCTGACCTTTTTAACTTTATAAAAACCTGCCTTTTGTTTCTTTAGGACATATTTTGAATTTATATCCGAATTTATGCTCCCTGAATTGCAATTCTTTGATTCCAAATAAACGTTTTGCCTTTTAATGACCTCTTAAATTTCTAGGTTAACAATGACTTGTTCCATCCATAGTTGCATCAGATACATGTGAAACATCTGTTATGTTCTAAGCTAAATTCAAAGTTCAAAATATAGTCTCATTACTGAATAAGCATATGGCAATAGCTTAAGAGGCAAGTTTTATAGAGTTAACTTTATTTTGCAATACCAACAAATTTGAAAAAATACTGATAGCATTACTCCAAAAGATAAGTGACCTTAGCACAAAAATAGGACATGCCTGCATGAAATTTCTCCTGTTTTGATTTAAAACCAGAATGAATTAGGTAACAGCTAAGGCAGGTAGCCATGAATTTCTCAGGTTATAAAGCTAACAATAAAGCTCAGACTCTTAAGCATTCTCCTGAAACTACCCACTGATGATCATGGGAACAGGGAATCCAATTATTATTTGATTTTGTTTCTGTTTTTTATTTTTAATTTTCTTCCTTCATAGGGTTGTAATTCAATAGGGAAATAAGAGGGTGTGCTTTTGAGCTAATATTCATTCAGTTTTAAAACAGTTTACTGAATAGAAAAGGAAAGTTAAATAACTAAACCCTTGTAAGAGCAACATGGGTTTTGATCACATAAAATTGTTTTCAATCCAGATTCTACCACTATAGCTGCTGGACATTCAACGTATTAAATAACTTTGCTATTTTCACTCTGCTACTATGATGTTTAACATTACATAATGGGGAAGAACAAACATTTCGCATGTTATTATGTTAGGACAGGCAGTTAGATAGACCTGAGTTAGGGAAGACAAAGGATATGTATGGGTAGTTGTCAAAATGACAATGGCCAAGTGGGCACAAAAGAACTATGCAGGCAAGACACAGGAAGAAACCATAGGGACCAAGGAATGCAGAGGTGGGACTCTGAGGAAGGAGAACTTTTAAACTATTGACTGCTATGCAAAATATCAGTCTTGAAACAGTCCATCAGACAGGCCCCTGAGATAAGAAGCGGGGATATAAACTTGCCCAGAGTTTGGCTGGCAAACTTCAAATGCCACTTTCCTGGAGCAATTAAGCCCTCTTGTTTCGACCCCTCCCAAATGTACTTTCCTGTTGCCTAGTAAATTCTTGCATTTCTTTACTTTTCCTGTCTGGCATTCTGAATTCTTTCTCATGCTGAAGACAGGGGCAAGGTACACACATTTGTACTGTTAACAGTTGTTTAAGATGTAGAGCCTCTTGGACTAATGACTTGGAAAAAAAAATACTATGCAGAGCCATTGTTATAAAAGGGAATAAATGAGTGGGGTAGAGATGTCTTGAGCAGTGAATAAAATGCAGGAGCACAGTGGATAGCCTTCAGTGCTTACTCCATAAATAGCAACAGTTATCACCACCACCATTAGTCCTTCCATTTCCTTGAACTCCTGACCCAGTTTATACAATTCCCAGAGTTCCATCAAAGGGAGCTCAAGCGCCATATGTAAATGGCCAGCCCAAGATCATGGGTTCTTCTTTTCTCACCCTTTAGGGCTAGATCACTGGAGAATAGTTGTTCTGTCTGTATTGAGATAGGAGCTAACAACCATTTGTAAATGGATCATTTTGAAAAGGAAGATAGAATTATGAAAAGAACCACTGCAACAATAAGATCTGACTTTCTCTGAGAACTTTGCCTTCAGAATCACAGTTATGCAACACTTACAAAGACTTTGGGAACAGCACAATTAAGCCCACACACAAAGATTGTGAATGGCAAGGATGTGTAAATGAACAAGTGGAGAACGAATAAGGCAATAGAAAAAGTAAGATCTTTAGATTTCTGCTGACAGTCTCTTCAATGCTCCTCAATGTTCCTTGCCACACTGGTCACATGATGCTCATGAATCCTTTTCACTTTGACCATGAGGCTGCAAAGTACAAACAATAATCTATCAACACACTTTTCTACTTTACTTAGCAGTTTCCATTTTTACTTTTTGTCTCTGAATCTTCATTCTCTCTGTCTCAGGGCTGAAATAGTAATAGTAGTAGTAGCATAAAAAGTACATCACACTAAGTTTTTCCTCAATAAGAGAGTAAACTTATTTTTTCCCACTACACACTAAGCAAGCATAACTCAGAAAAAAGAAATAATTTTTCTTTTAGTTATTACTTCTCGGTACAGGCACATTGAAGAACTTCTCTTTGCTGGACTTAATACAAACTTAACGATAAGAATATACATTTCATCTTCACCTGATGATGATGGCTCCACATACTCGAGACACAGAAACAATATGAAGCTGTAAAAGAACACCAGATGATGTAACAGGATCAGATGATTCATAATTAACTGTTAGATAGATGGTACAGAGACAAAGCTAGCTTCTGTAATCTGTCAACATAGTCCTGGCATGGTGCAGATTGGTCAAAACAGATGATATTTAAACAGGAGGACTGGGACATCTTAGAAGGATTTGTGTGCCAACCAAAAAAGAAATGTTGTAAATAACAAAAAATATATGAAACAGAGGAAAAATATAATAACAATATGTGTGGGTGCATTTTTTAAAAAAGATGATATCAGGGCAGTGGAAAAATACTGTATGTAATGTTGAATGTGACCTTATTCATTTTATAAAATACCTAAAACTACAGCACAAAGTAAAAGGTAATATAAACTATAGATTATATTAAATAACATTGTAGCTATATTGATTAATCAATTGTGACAAATATACCTCACACAGGCAAGATGTTAATATAAGGAAGCAGAGAGGGATAGGAGTGAGAAATATATATGAGATCTGATATTGCTTGTACTATCTTAAAACCTAAAACTGCTCTGAAAAATAATTTTCTAATTAAGGGAAACTATTTACAGAGGGAAGGAAAGACCTAACAATCCATATAACTTTCTAAAACATTCTATCTCAAAAAATTTAAAAAATATCTGTCCAGAAACATAACCACTCTCTAATTTCAAAATCATATTTAAAACTTGCAATGATGTCTCAATCTAACATCAACAAAAAAAAGAACTTATCGCTACTTATTTAACATGGTTTAACTATAGATAGTAATATTTTCATTAAAGTATTTTTCACATCATAATGATTAAAAAAATATATAGAAACTGGGAATCCTGAAAAAGGTATTATCTAAACCTTGATAAAGACCTTCTTTTGCAATGTGTTCCACAATAACTTTGTTGTTCATTTCCTTGAAAAATGATGTGCTGTCAGTAATACAGAAAGAACAGTGACTAAGAGGATGCATCAGTTTGTATTACTAACACACACTCAATGGTTTAAAAAAAGATGAAAGTTAACAGTTCTGATTATCAAAATTCTAAAGTATTTCTTATAGTGTTAAAATCAAGAAGGCATTGGAAGGGATTTATTCCTTCTAGATGGTTCAGGGAAAAATCTGCTGCCTTGCTTTTCCCAGTTCATAGAGGCAACTCAAATTCCTTAGTTTGTAGCATGTTCCTTCATGTTTATTTCCCACTCATCCAACCTGTGATTTCATTATCGCATCATCTTTTTTTTCATCTTATTCTCCTCTCTTTTGTAAAGACCCCAAAATTACAGTGGGTCACTCTAGGTAATTCAGGACAATCTGCCATAATAAGACCTTTACTTAGTCACATCTGCAAAGTTCCTTGTTTACAAGTTTCTTCCTAAATACTAGGAATGTAGAGTTCTGGATCATCCCATTATTCTACCTAAGACAGAGAAATAAGTCAGAAGGTAAGTGGTGATGGTTTTATTTGAGAATAACATAGAGAGTAAAAGAAGGTTAAAAAAGAGTTAAACGATACTAAGGGAATCCTAAAAGTGGGAAGGAAAGAATAAAATATGTCTCACTGAAGTCTAAGTATACATCTAACATGGAAGATTTTTTAATGAAATATATTTCTGAGTATCCTAATAGTCATGCCATTTGATGTACATAAAATATGAATTTAGACAGCTCCATTGTTTTCTTCACAATTATAACTACTAATGTGGAAATTTGCTTTCAATTTTAGTTTGTCAAGCAGCTTAGCAATTTGTGAAGGATTTAGAGAAAAGAACTAGATAGTCTGATTTCATTGTATAACGCAAATGAACCGTTCATTTCCTTTGTTCAATTTGTGAACAGAAAAGTCATACGTACATCAAAAAATTTAATGCAAACGTGTTCTTTCTTTTTCTCAAGAAAAGAATGCTTATAATAAGCATGATATAAATAAATTTTCTATTCCAAAATATCCGGGTTACCAGGAAGCTGTTATTCTAACAAACTTTTGCTGTTTTATGCTAAAATGAGCTTGAATGGAGAGACAAATATAAGCTGGAATCATGTTTCTGCTACTTGGTATGATTTAATCTGAGTCTCGATTTTCTCATCTAATGAATATACTAACATCTTCCTCATTCATATTTTTGACAATAAATGGGAAGTAAGTGCTTGAGCTATGATAAGTCATTATTTATTTACTGGTCCCTTATAGCTCAGGAAATGGTAATCAGATATTAAGTAAATATATAATATCCATTCTTTTGTTGATTCACTATTACATATGTGCAATCTATCAGTGATTGGGTTAGAGATGGTAACACCAAAAGTATGTGTCATGAGAATAGTGCCTTTACTATCCATGTTGGCCCCTAGCAGGTAGCTTAACTTCTGATGCAAAACAATTTTCCAATCAGTGTGCATTTAATTAACACACGGACAAATGACTCAAGGCTTGCTTAATCAAAGTTCTAACCCCATTTCATACAAGGGTAGAAAAATATATAATAAAATAGAAAATTACTATAATAATTATAATTCTTTTTAAAATAAAAGCACTAAGTGCTTTGGGGATACAAAGAAGGGGCTATTTACTGAGAGGAGACTTCCTGATTCACTACCAGGTAACAAAGTGGGAGACGCACTTTTCAAAGAACTGGAGTAAAATATGAGAGGAAATGAGAACAGATATATAACCTGAGAGCTAATGGAGATCTAAAACATCTATTCTAGACATCAACGAAATGACAGAGTTGTGGATTCCCAGGGACCATTCCTCCATCAAAATGTGGATGAAAGATATGGAACTGAATTTGCCACACTCTGGAAAGCAAAGGCTTATAGCAGTCAAGTAAGTGCTTAATCAATTAAAAAAAAAATGTTAGGCAGACTTTGTGACATATTTACATGTTCTTGCTCTACCCCTTGTTAGGCTCGCAGAAATTTCCAAGAGGAATCTCCAAATTCTTAGTCAGGGAGGCTGGTCCCTCCTCCTGTGGGGAGCCAAAGAAACACATTTTATTTGCAAAGATGATACTTGGAGGTTCCCACAGCTGTATTGGCTGCAGCACTGATAGGACAGAGAGAACAGGGCAGCTGCATCAACTGCGAGCCCTAGGGATGGGAGGAAAAAAGACTGTAGGATGGCACAAATGCTTTACTTGGGTAAATTCCAAAGAGGAGGACTTTAATTCCAGACCTCCATCTCCAAACCAGTTGGGGCTCTAGCACAGAAGATAACTAATAGAAAGATCTGCTCTTGCCCTCTCCCTACTTGAGGTCCATGCTTTCTCAGTGAAGTGAACTAATATCACAGCAGACAGACTGCTGAAGCCCAGAGCAGAGATCCCAGAGCAGTGGGCTGACATCAGTGCCACCCATGTGAACTAGGAACCCCTGAATCCCACAGCAACAGCTTAGGCCTAACTCCTTCCACTCCACCCGCACTGCACAGCTAATCTCCACCCTGTAAATTTAGCAAATGGGCCTACCACAGAAGCACGTGGGGTGAAAAAAATAAAGTTATGGTATCACCTACAGATAAGACATAATTTAGGTAGTTCAGCTCAAAGGGACTCTTGTGAAGGAAGAGAATACAAGATCATCTGAGACCACAAAGTATTATAATATCACAAGAAAACAATAATGGCTTTCCAGAAATGAAATTTCAGGATATGGAGGATTATCTTATTAATGAATAAAGAATTAAAAGTAGCAATCACAAAGAAGTTCAAATAAATAAAACTCAGAAAAACATTTCAAAGAATTATTAGTACTCAGTAAAATCAGTCAGGAAAGAAAAAAAAAATAATGAGTGAAAGACAAAAATTGAAAATTTCAGTAAGAAACTAACAGAAACTCAGGATGTGAAGAATGAAATAAGTTTTTTCAAGATACTACCGAAAGATATGATAGCAGAGTTGACTAAATGATGGTTACCAAAAAGGAAGAGGGGAGGGGAATTATGGTAAAGGATTCAGTTACATGGTAAGTAAGAGAGTTGGTCTGTTGGTGGTGAATTTAGTTAAGTACAGATGTCGTTTTACACTGATTCACACCTTAAGCCTTTATTACTATGATGTGATGTTCCTTTGATAAAAGTACATAAACAACCAACACCACAACCAAAATCTCATGTGTCCTGGCAAATTTAGAAGTCACATGCTTGTATAGGACATAAGAAATGTTCAAAGAGACCAGAGTAGTCCCTACATTTTCACCTCTGAGTGATTTCTAGCTCAGGGAAATTGGGAAGTGAAGACGAAAGCCGAGTTCTAAGTAGTGTGGCTAGGCATTAAAGGAAGGCTTCCAGTACATAACACACGTGTTAAAACTTGAAGATTTTTGTTTGGTCACATTTGTTTCTTTCTTTAGTAGCTCTCTCCATATTTTCCTCCCTCTTTTCTCTTTCTTTCTTTCTGTCTTTTTCTTTTTTGTCTCTGTTTATTACTTGCTTTTGACTTAGTGTTTAAAAAAATCTTAAAAAGAAACAAACACTTCAGGCACCACATGCAAAGAATAAAAACTTTACAAAATGGTTTAGAAAAATTGCAAAGTGCCTACAAAAAACAATGATAACAAATCTTCTGAAGAAGGAATGATATGATTTCCATAATTACTGCATTACAGTATCCAAAATATACTAGTTCAAGGAAAATGTTATGAATCATGAAAATAAATGAAAAAGTAAGTCCCATCTGCAGCAGGGACAGCATAGCTTGAAATCTGTAGGGCAGTATGCAGTTATATGAGTATAAAACTAACTGGCAAAACCTGAAAAAAAACTCACAGGAGATTTCACTTTAGCAACCTACTTCTAGGACACACCCCTCAATACTGGCACCATTTTATTCCAGGTAACTTGGACACTCCCAAAGTCCCTAACTTTCATATAGTCATACAGAATCCATTTTGCCTGTGTGAGATGCAGGCAGGTACCATAGGTCTCACACACACACCCCTATTCTTTCGATGTAAACTCCCAGCTCTGCAGGGCTCCTCATCTATCTATTTTCACTTTTAATAAACTTGCTGTGTGTTCCTGGCCAAAGGTCTCTCTCCATGAATTCTTTCTGGATGAACCCATAGTCTCATCAACATGTCTCAGCTCATTCCTTCAGCAATATCATCTACAGGTAAAATAAAAAAAAAAAAAATTAAAAAGTGAATGAAGACTCTCCTTAAGCCAGCACAGACTTATATAAGACAACTATTTTAAACTGAGTTTTTAATATATGCTCATATATGCTTAAAATATATGCCAATTAATTTGACTAGAAATTAAAAATTATTCGGTGAAGAAAGAATAGTTTCTTCAACAAATGTTAATGGGGTAATTGGAGAATGTCATGCAAATTATTGAACTTCTGTCCCTATCTCACACCGCATACAAACATCTTGACAAAAAATAAATTGATAAGTTAAATGTAAGAAGTAAAACTACGGAACTCATAGAAAATGAAAAACATATATAACTTCTTGATTTTCTATTTGGAAATGAAACCTATACCATGAAAAACATAAGTAAAATTTTTTTGAAAGTTAAATTATATATCAAAATTAAAAATGCATGTTTAAGGGCATTATCAAATCATCACAATAATGAGAGAAAATATTTGAAAATCATATATATGTAAGGGATGATTTTTCAGAGTAAACCAACAAAACTAGCAACTCAATAATAAACAACTTATTTTGTTTTGGTAAATTTGATTTTACACATTAAAATAACCTCATGTGTTTAGATTCCCCATATGTGCAGTTTTCCCATTCCTCACACATATATGTCAGCATACCCTGCCCTCCACTGAATCACCGAGTGGCCTTAACATTTGACAACTAAATTTTTAGAAAATGGCGAATAAATTGAATATACATTTCTCTAAATAATACATTAAAATGGTCAACATATGTATGAAAAGATACTTTGCTACAATTATGATTAGCAATGAAAACATGACAACAAATTATTACTTTCTAATAATCAGATGGCTATAATGAAACAACAGAAAATACAAAGTCTTGGTATAGAGGTGGATAAATTATAATCTTGGTCCATTTCTCACAGGATTATTAAATGAAAACATTTTGGTGACCTCTCAACAAGAAATTATCATGAGACCCAACATACATACTTCAAAGACTTGAAAGCAACAAATGGAAGGGCACATATGTTCATAGCAGTAATAGTCCTCATAGTCAAATGGTGGAGCAACCCAAATGTCCATCAATTAATGAATGGATAAACACAATTTTGTTGGTACATACATTGAAATATTATACATTCATAAAACCGATACATATTACTATGAATGTCAAAAGTAATTTAATTAAAATAATCCAGATGAAAAGGTCACATGTTATGTCATTCCTGTTATATCAAATATCTGAAATAGATAAATGAATAGAAAAATTACACAGATTAATATTTTCCAGAAACTGGGAAAAAGGTGAGAATGGTGAATAACTGTTTAATTAGTTTCCTTTTTTGATTGGCAAAAATATTTTGGAAATGGATAGAGATAGTACTTGTAAAGTATTGTCATTTTTACTAAATATCGCAGAGCTATTCATTTCATAGTGTCTTATGTTGTATCAATTTCATCTCAATTAAAATGATATAAATAAAATACATTTGATTTATTAATTATACATTAATAGATTCGTGATTTTGTAAAATAATATCAAGTAGCACAAATGCATGTATACTGCATCTAGGGTTTTGATAAATTTAAGGTTAAGTCTATGGGTCCATAACAGACTAACTTTTAAGACTAAGGTAGTTTGGGGCAGTTCAGGTTTTAACATTAGGGTTTATAGTCCTAAAAGAAAATGAGAAAGCAAAACAATAAATGATAGTACATATTAGTCTAGTGGTATTTCTTATGTTCTTCAGTATTCACTGAGTATGTGATTACATGTGAACAGGGAAATCATTATAAATAATTACAGTATAATTACTGAAGAGTTTTGAGCACAGAAAAATAAAGCAAAATGACCAACAAAATATCATTTCATAAGATTTCTGTTAATATGTATTATAAAGGATACACTGAAAATAAATGCTCACAGGTACCAGTTTTCCTGAAAAAATAGTTTGTTTAATTGATATGTCTTCTGGTAAATTGTTTGCAAATATTTAAGTCCTAATTATTCACTTCCTTTGTTCCATATCACAAAATACTTTTTCTAGACCAGGATGGTGTATTTGTATATATTTATATACACATATATAAAAATAAATATACATATCAATGGTATATATATATATATATATATATATAAAACACGAGACAACATTGCTAAACACATGGTTTTTAGATATTCTGGTATCTAAAATTAAGAAAAATGAAATAGTGAGGTGCGACTAGTTTTACTGATATATTTTTAAACTCTGTTTCTGTGTGTCTCTCTCTCTCTCTATATATATACATATGCTGTCATCATTTCAAATTTAATCAGTTTAACATACTGCGATAATTCAAATTTCCCTCTTCATATTAAATCTTCCAAAACAAGTATATATTTTATACTTACAACATATATTAATTCAAATTTTGTGTTTTATGTCTTCTATATGATATTGAGCATGAGCAAATCATTAAAACATAGTAAAGTATGCTATTATTTTTATAGATTGAAATGTCATCAGCATATATGTCTTATAGTCATTAAAAATTATACAACTAACTGAAGTGTTTAGGAAGCAAAACAATAACATGACTAAGACAATCCCAAGCTAAATTTAAAAACAAATTTTTAAGTAGAAAACAGTGAAAAACAGGATAGATGCTGTCATGAAAAATTAACATCCATTTTCTTCCTTAAGTCCCTTTCATCCTTTCTCTCTTCCTCCATTAATCCCTTCCTTCATTATAGAAAGAAGTCATTTGTATCTGATATAAATTTGCTTTAGACCACTAGTGCCTTTTATTTATGGCAATTTTCAAACTGTATTCAAAGCCACTCAAATCAATCTGCACATTTATACTCAACAAATGTTGGAAAGTGATAAATGTTATTAACTTTCTGATTTAATTTATATTATATATCAATTATTAAATTTTATATAGACTATTTGCTTTCATTTGCTCTTGATTTCTGTTGGGTTAGATCCCTTTTTGGTGGAAAATGCAAGATTTCTAAGTTTCTAAGATATATTTACTAATGGCACTTTTATGTGAGTATTTTATTGCTTCTTTTTTGATAAATATGTATTGACAGATATTTACCTTTGTTATCTAAATATAGAGTGACTATTGATTGAATTCTGTTATTTTTAAAAGTAATGAAAACATTTAAGGCTATAAATTTGTCTCTGGCTTAGTTCTGAGCAATGTGCTATATACAAAATAGAAAATATATTGCATATAATAGATACCATATATTATGTATTTTTCCTTGGCTAAGTAGTATATTACTGAATATTCAGCTTCTCTGCAACTCCTGAAAATTAGATAAATATCTACTATTGCATAGAACAATCATTCTTTCAGAAAGAGGCAAATAGTGGAAATAATAAATTAATGGAGTAATTTGACAGTGACAAATACTGTACGAAAGAAAAAAATAACAAAATAGAAGAAAGATGTGTGGGACACCTCTAGCAGCAGTAATTAGAGCTGTTAGGATGTCTCATCTCACTGAAAAGTTGAAATTTAATTTAAAATATTGAAGGAAACAAGAAATTTGTACAAATGACTCTCTAGCAGCGGATTATTTCAGGCTGAGCAGAGTGGGTCAGAAGTGGGTCTCTCCAAGCTCATGTCACAGTCGAAAAGCAAGTGCTGGCGTATAAGGGAAAGTGCAGTGGAGAGTCACAGGAGTGACAAGAGAAAGGAAATGAGGCTAGTTCCTATAAGAGCTTGAAGCCATTGTAATACCACTAGTTTTAGCTTTTACCAATAGGGAGAAATGTCAGAGGTTTGTGTATACCGGTAAAATGACAATTTATGCATTAAATGAGTGTCTATCTGTTGTCTTGGGAATATGCTCTTAGAAGACAAGAGTGGAAATTCTGTGTTTTAATAGAGGCAAGAAATATCCCTGGGGGAAGTTGATGATGCCTCAGACTAAGGCATAGGAATAGAGTTAGAAAGAAGGATTTGGATTCTCTCTATAATTTAAAGGTAGAAATGTCCATAAAATGTGGCCTGGTGTATTCTGACTTTTTAAAATGAATAAGCAGCTATTGGAGAGGTAGTTTGAAATAAAAATTCTATAAGCACTTGAAAAAATATTAATTTTTGTTGATTTTTTAAAAAAAATCCATTACTTTGATATTAACTACATTATACTTTGCAGGTGTCCTGGACCAAATTCAAATATGAATGTGTGATAACTTCCCTAAGCCAAAAAACAATTCTCAGATACTCACAGGGCGTCTGAGAATTTATTTTGTTTCAGCTCTAATCTGACACTCTCTACTAAGAGATAGCATCAGATTCCACAGGTTAAGGGCTCAGTCTTCCATGACTAATTTGCACTTTAGACACCTGTCCAGGCAGTTTGCTTCTGCTTCTAATTGACTGGCTCTGCTGCATAGGTTCCCACCTTCAGTTAATTTACAGGGCTGCCTCACTCTCCCCAAATCACGTGGGTGTTCACCAATCCAGACTCTCTTAGAAGTCCATCTACTTGAGTTTTAATGAGGCTTCATTATCTAGGTATGATTGACTTAACCTCCTGTCCTTATCCTCCTCCAGGATATTAAACTGTGGCATTGGTTGTTTCAACCTTCTAATCATATGGTTGGTTCTCAAGGAAATCAGCCCTCATCCTTAAATGTTTCTTAAAAGGTTATCTCATAAACATTACAATAGATAACTTTATTATTCTAAATATTTATTCCAAGGCTATTGGAAGTTGTGAGTTGTGAACTGTGGCTGAAGACTAGATATGTATCAGGAAATATGTTTTGGTCATTTGAATGATCAAGACAAATATTTTCTTATAAATCACATCATTGCATACACAAATACTCTGTCATCACATACATATTTTATCCACCTGGTTTGTCATACAATAAAGACTAAATACTAAATATTGCACTGTGCAGCAATCATCTTGACTTCTCCTTGCATTTCAATGAATTTTTGCCCTATATAGCCAGATACTGTTCTTTAACACAAAAAAAGATCTAAGATATATTTTCATTTTTTTTCTAGATTTAGCAATATAAAATAAAACTCAATGCTTAAAAAGTATACTACATAATAGAAATATTTACATTCCTATTTTGAAGATTTTGCTTTAACTTTATTTGGCATATTTCCCCATCCTTTATTAACATTTCTTTTTCGATTTTATAAGTAGCACTAACAAGATTCATGAAGATTACTTTGTTCAAATGTTCCCTAGATGTGCTTTTTACTCCAAAGGAAAAGTTTATGTGTACCTGAGCCATAAAAGCAAAACAAACTCTCTACTGTAGAAACTCTTCTTAGCAATTAGTGACCCACCAGTCAGTCATCACTATTAATATATTTGTTGACATTTTAGAAAATAACAGGTGAAAAATCAAACTTGCCATGGCCTGGTGGCCCAGATACTAAACTGGTGGCTGGGGGATGGCCCATGTAAGGCCCAAGCACCTGGGTTCAAGACCTGGGACCAGAGGGAACAAGCAAAAATAAATACAAACAAATAAATAAAAATGCTTCCTCCTTCCCTCCCTCCCTGCTTCCTTCCTTCCTTCCTTCCTTCCTTCCTTTAAAAAATGCATTTTTAAAATTAAAAAAAGAAAATTCAACTTCCACAAATTCCTCAGAATTTTATAATACTTGCACTTTCCTTCAAAAGCAGGAACCTATGAATTCTGTTCACAAATTGATTAAAATTCTGTATTAAATTAAGAAAATATTTCAAGAAAGGGACAAAATGAGCTTTTCTTTTAGATGAATTCTATACTGTCCACATGAATTTTGAGCAACTTTGCACTTCAGATATCCTGAATTAACTGGAACTGTGTTTCACAGGTAATGTGTTTTGATAGTTTCGATAAGCATTATACATTAATTATTAGAATTGCCCATGAGATAATTATATCTTCTTACCTTGATTAAATCATCCTTGGACATACACTTTCCTCTGGTCAGTAATAATGACAAGAAATGACACACATTTCTTCTGTGGCAAAACATTGAATGCCATCACATAACACAACATTATGTATTTCTTTTTTTATATTCATCTATTATACATTTGGGCAGTTTTACTAGTTTACATTGAGAATAAAGAAAATATGCATCTAAATTATGGTAGATGTGTGATATGAGAGAGAAATACATCTTTATTCTACTGAGATTTTGGTTTTATGTGATCTGTAGCTTTAGCACAAACTAGTGAAACAAATAATGAAATCAATGCCAGAACTTGGATTCTGCTGTAACAAAAAGTACATTTATTGCTTTAAGGTCAAGAAATGCATGTGAAAAAAACAACAACAACAAAATCTAGTTTTGGAAACTAGAAAAGATGACTCAAGAAATGGTGACAAAAGTATTTAGGTGATATAAGTAGCTTTTAATTGATAGGCAAGATCCCAGTAGAGTCATAAACCATATAGACCACACAGGATATGGTAGAATACTTATGGATGTGAGATACTAAAGAAGAAATCATACAATGATGCCATATATGACTTCTGTGACTTAGTTTGTTAGCTGAGAGAGAATGGCAGAGGAGAAACTTGATATGAGGAGATACTGATGGTCAGAGTATGGTGCAGAGATGATTGAATTAAATATCACACGAAAAAGGGGCGATAAGAAAAATGTAGTGGACAGAATGTAGATAAATAATGCAACTGGAAAATAACAAAGATAAAAATTAATATCAGAGAAAGTAATGATATGAAAGAGAAAATATATTTAAAAAAACTTAGAATCAAGAACTATGATAGCATAGATAGCTGAAGAAAAATACATCATCTATATCATCATCTATATCTGTATGTCTGAGAGACTTTATTAGCTAGTTCTAGGGACATGATGTTTTTCCAGGGGAAAAAATAGATTCAGAAGAATGAGCAGTTTCTCCTAGTGAAGTCACTGACTTCCAAACATATAGATACAAACATTTAGGCATTGCAGCAATAAATATGTCAGAAGGAAAATCTACTGTCATTGGATGTCCATTTAGCTTTACTCTATGTTTATGACACAAATTGTGGTGATAATTTCATGGGTGTATACATATCCACAAATTCATTAAGCTGTATAATTTAATATATACAGTTTTTGTATATAAATTTTGTCACAATAAGTGTCTTTGAAAATAAGATAGTAAGAAATTTCTGCACGTTTCAGAGGTAAAGTAAGCAAGTGATTATAATTTGACTAATCATTTAATTTTAATCTTCTATACCAAGAAGTTCAACACTTGGGAAAAATAAAGTAAAAACTGAGTTCAATTATGAAATAAATCAAAGTTCATAACTTGATAATAAAGAGCACTATTATAAAGTCTGGTAATGATTATTTGCTTCTATTAAATGAATGATACTGCTGATCATGGATTATAAAATGTGTTATTGTAGATAAGAATATAAAAATAGATTTTTCACAGTATGGAAGTGATAGTTGGTATATTAAAAATCTAGTAATAAGCTAAAGGAAAGAGAGAATGCTTTTTCTTTGTCTTAACAGAAAGTCAATGGATGCTCTACATGGACAAAACATGTTCTTTAAAAACAACAATAATTTTAAAAACACACTTTTTTTAAGATTTAGAAAAATATTTCATGACTGTGTTTTGAAATAATGAAATATCTACCTGACCTTGAGCACTTCAATTTTCTCTTGAGTTAAATTCTAATAAGGCTAAATGCATGTTGTATCTTAATTCTTAATTCATTTTTAAAAATGGTGGTAAAATGTACATTTAAAAATTTGCCATCCTAGTATTTTTTAAAGTGCAAAATTGGTGATATTAAATATACTCACATTGTTGAATCCATCCATCATCATAAGTTACTTCATTTTATAAAACTGAAATTCTGTATTCATTGAACAACCAACCCAATTTCCCTCCCCAAGGCCCCTGGCAAGTACCACAATATTTTGTCTCTATGATTTTGACTGTCTAACCCATAGAAGGGGATCTATGTATGATCTCTTTGAATAACATGTACTATGATCCTGATATCTTTATGATTTGTTGTCTTTAAAATATAAATTTTTTCCTCCCCATCCTTTCTACATATTATCTTTTTCTCTCTTCCTTTTTTTTATTTTGATAGACAGGAAATATCTGGAATAACGTTCATTCAATGTAAGAAATGGTCATTTTGCTGTTTTATAAGGATATGCATCCTTTAAAAAATAAGCTATACTTTTAAAATGAGTTGGCTCTTTTCTAATAAGTGAGGCAGCAAGATTCTCCACAACACTTTGGGACCATATTTTGACCATGCTCCTTATCAGAGTGGTCTTTGAGTCATCAGTGGTTTAGGCAGGATCCCCTGGGACATCATATTCAGTCTATGGACAACAAATGGCTCAAACTAGGTGACTTTTGAACTACCGTAATGTTTAGTGCTCTAAGTTCTAACTAAATTCCTAGTGATTTGAAGAATTGAATCATGGTTAAAATAATAAATAGAACATATACTCTGGAAATTAAGAAAGGCATAAAGTGAAACCTCAACAAAATTTTCTGGCCACACTCCAATATGTGTATTATTATATTGATTCAGAGAACATACATATTGTGCTTTAATCAGTGTCCAGTGAACATTAAGTTGACCTTGGACTCATAACCACTATTGGAATGCAAGTCTTCATCAATTTGATTCAGCTGGCAGTGAAGAGACACACTGAGAAACTGTGATTGTGCCTGAAGCCCGGAATTTATATTTTCAGCAAAAACAATTTCTGAAGTAAGATGATGGTTTTCTTCTGAATTGTTTCATTAAAATTTGATCAGAGAGAAGAATGTTTCTATTTAACTCCCGAAAATGTAATTTTGGTTTCCACCCACAGAGAGGTTTTCCTCAGTGTTGTTCATAGTTTTGGAGTGTGCGGGTATGAATTACATTTCTTGTGAAGTACTATTCCAAAAATATAGCCATCAGGAACAGTGCAATCTATTTATTCAAACACATTTGTGCTAGAAAAACTACCTACTTGTGGTGTATGTCAGTCTATTTATAGATCTGTTTGCATGCCTCCTCTTGTACATTTTTTGAGTATTTGTTGCACTAAACAGCAGCCATCTGTAGTGTTGGTTACTTCACCAGTATAAATGTCATTTTTCAACTAATTTTTCTTGTCTATGAACCATGTAGGCTCTTCTACTACCGGACTAGAGGATTAATAAAGGCACAATATTTTTTTTTCTTTTTCCGATGTGTTTGGGAGTGATGACATTGTCAAGGCATGGCATTCAATTCTACTGTAACAAAAATAGTTTAACCTGTTAATCTCAACATTTCTTAAAGACTTTCTTCTAAAATCATAAAGACTTCCAATCCAATTTTATGCATACCAAAAAATAGTACCAAAAAATAGTAAAGAGTAAGGTTAATACTTTGTTAAAATAGCAGAAGATTGTACTTTTGGAAAATTTATCAGTAGAAGTGCATATTTCTCTCTAAGAAAGATCTCACGCAGACTATCAGCAAATCACGGGGTGTTTAAAAATGAAATTTGAAAGAATTTAAATATTCTTTTGTTGCGGCATGGGGAAAAGGAACAAACAAAATATTCCACTAAAATAACTTTTTGTCTAACTCATTTTTTAATGTCTGAGATAGAAAGTTAAGGCTAATGAATTGTGACCTGAAATTTAAATAACTTTGAACAAAATAAGCATCCTGTAGACAACACACACACACACAGAGACACACACACACACAAAATAGAATATAAAAATATAATAGGCAAGAAAATTAGTACCCAGTATTTCTGTCCTCTGGTCTTATTCTCTTTTAAAAATCTGAATAAATTTGACACATAACATTGTATAAAAATACGTATAATGTCTTTTTTTAGACAAGTATATGATATTAATATTTTCTAGTAGTAGTTACCATAATACATAAAGTATAGCATTATTGTCTATATTCATTATATTATACATTAGATCTCTATGGCTAATTTATTGATGGGTCAAATTCAGAACCACTAAGCAATATCAATCTTACTATGCCACCCCATCCACCCCTAAATACAGATGGTTAGCCTCCCCTTATTACCTGGCAATAAACATTTTACTATATTTTCTATGGTTTTGACTTATAGTTCACATTTAAATGATATCGAACTAATTTTCTTTCTGTCTGACTTATCTCAGCACAATGTGTTTGTTATGTTACAAGTGGCAGAGAATCTTCTTTTCTCATGATGAATAATATTCCATTATTATTTGCACATTATTTTAGTCAATTTTGTTCATACAACTTAGTAAAAAACAAAAACACAAATCTGATTAAAATAAGGCAGAATTAAATATAACTTTTTTCCAAAGCAGACATCAAATGGCAATAGACATGAGCAGCTGACCAACATTACTAGCTGCTGAGGAAATGCAAATAAAATCTCAGGAAATCATTTCACGCATTTTAGAATTGCTGTCAAGAATAAGACAAGATGTAGCAAGAGCTGGTGAGGATATAGTGAAAAGTAAACTCATGCACTATTGGTGAAAATATAAATTGATCTAAGCAATGTAGAAGTTGATATGGAGTTTTCTCAAAAAATAGGAACAGAACTACCATGTGACTCAGAAATTCCACTTCTGGGTATACACACAAAGGAAATAAAAATGGATTTCTACTAGTTATATGCACGCTCATGTTTACCTCAGCATATATGCACTATAGTTAAGAGAATCAATGAAGTGATAAAAACAACAAAAAATACTCTGGAATGCATACATACATATATATATATATATATATATATACATAAATACATACACACATATATACATATAAATTTTCTTGATTATATTATTGTATTTGGAAAATAAAGATTATCTAGGTGAACTTCATGAGCCCTTGAAGAGTGGAAGAAAGGAAGAAATTGAAGAAATTCAAAATGGAAGAATGAATCCATGCTCTATTGCTGACTTTGAATGGAGGGAGCCATGATCTCAACAAGGGATATGTGAATATTTGCAAAGACAAGGTAATAATGACACTAAACCAGTAGTCAGCAAGAAAATGGAAGTTCATTCCAACAATTAAACAGAAATAAAATCTTTCTGAATAAACCTGGAAGTGGATTTCCCACCAGAGTCTTAAGAGCCTGCAGTGATCTACATTTGATTTCAGTTTTGTAAGATCCCAAAAGAGAACCCAATTTTTTATACTGTGCCTGTACTGCCAACCCACAGTAATCGTGAGACAATAAATGTTTGCTGTTTTAGGCCCATAACATTCCAATAACTTGTTATATGCCAATAGAATATAAATAAAGGAGACAAGTGAATATCTAATTAATAAGGACATCTTTTTCAAAGTAATACTAATAATGTCATTGTCAGGGAGCTTTTTCCTTTTGTAGACATGGTATATCGCACTAATTGATTTGTATATGTTGAAACATTCTTGCATCCTTTGAATCCAATTCAGTCATGATAAAGGATTCTTGTAGTGCATTGTTGAATTTGGTTTAATTTGAATTTTTTTGAGAATGTCTGCATCTATGTTCATCAGAGATATTGGTCTGCAATTTTCTTCTTTTGTGATTACCTTGTCTGCTTCAGGTATATTGGAAGCATTCTCTGTTTTTCAATGTTTTGGGAGATTTTGTAAAGTATAGATATTAGATCTTCTTTGAAAGTTTGAGGGAAATCACAAGTAAATACATCTGGTCCTGGGTTTTTTTTTTTTTTTTTGAGGAATACTTTTGATTATTATTTCAATTTTCATGTTTGTCATTTGTTCAGGCTTTCTTTGTTCAAGATTACTTTATGGAAATTTTTGTTTTTCTATGAATTTGTGCATTTCTCTAGATTATCCATTTGTTGACATACAGATGTTCACAGTAGTCTGTTATGATTACATTCCTGTGGTATCTATTGCAATCTATCCTCAAGAAGTAAAACTAACAGAATTTACAAATGATAAAATACTCTACATAGAAAATCCTAAAGACTACACTAAGAAGTCACCAGATATTGGAAATAAGTAAAGTAGCAGGAAACGAAATATATACACAAAAATCTGCTGTGTTTGTATATATGAACAATAAGCTTAAAGGAAAATAAATTAAGAAATAATCTAATTCACAGTCTTATCAAAAAGCATTAAGTGCCAAGGAATAGACATAACAATGGAGATGAAAGATATGTACAGTGAACACTATTAGACATTGTAAGAGAAGTAGAGGAACATGCCCAAATAGATGGAAAAATATTTTCTATGCATAGATATTTAAAATGGATACCATTAAAATGGCATATTATACATATATGTATGCATATATATTTATATATACATATATGATTTCAATGAAATCCTTACCAAACTTCCGTGACATTGTTCAAGGAAACAGAAAAAAATAATACATTTTGTATAAAATTAAAAAGGATACTTGTAAGGAACCCAAGGATCCAAAACAAACTGAAGGGGAAAAAAACACACAAAAAATGTATGTATTACACTTCCTGACTTCAAACTATACTACCAAGTGAAGTAGGCACAATATATTACTGGAATAAAAGCATACACAGGCATTAATGAAATAGAATGGAGAGCCAACTAAGATCAAGGTATATGGACAGTCAGTCTATGACAAAGGAGCCAAAAACCACAGTGGGGCACTTGAAGTATTTTCAGCCTGGTGTTGGGAAAACTGGAGTCACATGAAAAGAATGAAACCACATTATGCTCTAACATTATAAACAAAGATTAATTAAAAAGTGGATTGAAACTGACTGTAAAACCAGAAATTATAAAAATCATTAAAGAAAACATTTGCAGCATGATCCTTCACATCAGCACTAGAGATCATCTTTGGTGACTTGATTCTAACGGCAAGAGAAACAAAAAAATTAACAGATGGAACTACATCAAATTGAAAAGCTGTTAAACAGTGAAAGGAACAACCATCAAATTGAAAACACAACTTGCTGGATAGGACCGTGTATTTTCATATTATACATCCAAAGAGGAGTTAATATCCAAGATATATAAGAAGCTTATACGATTAAACAAACAAACAAATAAACAATCAAAATATGGCCAGTGAATTTGAAAAAAATCACTTCTCCAAAAAAGACATAAAATGGTCAATGGGTACATGAATACATGCTCATTATTTTTTAAAATTAGGGAAATGCAAATGAAACCATAATGTGGTATTATTTTAGATATGTGTGTATGGCCCTATATTTGAAAAAGACTAGAAACAAGTGTTGACCAAATTATGGAGAAATAAGAACTCAAATACTGCTGATGGGAATGTAACTTAGTGCACTCACCTTGGAAGGCAATATAGAGTTTTCTCTAATATTGAAAATACAACTACCTTATGATGCAACAACTCTACTTGGTGTCTATTCAAAGAAAATGAAACACAAATTCAAAGAGATATATGCACTCCCATGTACACTGCAGCACTATTGCCATAGCCAAGACATGGAAATAAATCTAATCCTTATAAACTGATTACAGATAAAGAAAGTGGGGGATATATGCACTATACTACTCAGAAAAAAACAAATAAACAGTAAGATATATTGCCATTTGTGACAACAAAGATGGTGCCAGTGGGGAGGATACTAAACAAAATAAGTCAGAGGGAGAATGGCAAGTAATAGATAATTTCACTTATACACAGAGTATTAAGTAACAAAGCAAATGAACAGACAAAACAAAACAAAAACAAATTGAGGGACTCTGACAAGAAGACTGAGATTACCAGAGGGAGACAGGGGTTAAGTGTAGAGGGTAGTAGGCAGTAATGGAGGGATATTTGAACTTTGGTGGTGGGCATAGTGTGATATCATACAGTTGAAGAATTATAAACCTACACTCATGAAACATATACAGTATTGTAAGCCAGTACTCCTTAATAAAAAGACAAAAGGACATTAAAAGGCAAAGTACTTATTTGACCTCAACATTAGTGTTACTCTTTAATGTCAAATTTCTTGGAGACGGGAAAGGTGGTGAGGATATTATTAAAGAGACCACAATATGAGAGTAAATGATAAAATATTGCGATCATTCAACCTTGTTTTTTACTTCCAATATTAATAACTTCCTATAATTCAATCATTAGTAGAAAACATAGTGAGGCATTCCAGAAAGCAATTTTTTTTTTCTTAAATGGTATAAGGCACATGCACAAACACTTTTACTGTCTGTTATAAATTGTAAAATAAAAGCATTTCAAAAGAACCACCTATATTACAATATTAAATTACTATGCTCTTCTTCCCTGGACCAGCAACAAGATTTGACCCTCCAAATAATTCTTCTTTATGCATATGCTGCATAATTCATGAAATATGGAGGTTCCTGACTTTCTCATGGGAGTTCACTGTACCATTCACTAGTTCTCATTAAAATCTTTTTCCTCCTGATTCCCATCTTAAATTTTCCTTTCATTAATATCTTTCATTATGCCTAGTCATGCCCAATTTTATGTGAATATATGTGCGCCGTATTTTAAAAAACTTCACCATTTTTATTTTAGAAGACTATTTGATTATAACACTTGAGAAAGCACAAGCTTTATACGCATATCCAAGTGGCAGACTCATATTAATGTTTAACGCCTGTCACCATAAAGAAAATCTTTTATTTTTAGTATACTAAAATTTAATTGTTAATTAAACTTTCAGTAGCATATATCTTGGGAACTGAAATTCAAGAGGCCTGATGAAACGTAAATGATTTGAAATAAACATGAAATGGAACACAAGGTCAGACATAATTTATAACTGTCAGAATTAATCATTGTTATTGTTAAATGAATCACCAAAATATCAGGGTCATTTATTTACATGTATCAAAACAGCAGCCATATTTATAAGCTTAGGAAGATGCTTTTTATTGACCATATTTTTTCAAAATAATACTTTCTTTATCCCTCCTTCCAGTTACCCTTCCATTTCTCGCCTTCCTTTCAGCAAAGTTTCTTCAATATCCACATGTACTCCAGCATTTTCTATGGAACCTTACTGAATCAGGTAGTCATCTTCAGAAATTCATCAAAACTGGTCTTGTCAAGATGTCCACGACATTCACATTGCCAAATCCACTGTTTACTTCTGTTAGCAGCACTTGACACTATTGTCATTTTCTCCCCCTTGAAAAATTTTCTTCACTTGACTTCAGAATTCATTGATGAGTTATCCTCCAACCTTCTCCCCTTGCCAATAGCTGGCTAATTGGTTTCAGTTGCCCCTTCATCTCTGATCATTAAAGGAGGACTTAAGACTCAAAACTCAATCCTTAAATCTTTCCCCTTATGTCTATAGTCACCCCTTGATTTAATGACTTTAAATACAATGTGCATGTTTATATTTTCCACATGGGTATTTCCAATCTAGGCTCCATTCTTGATTTCTAGTCCTTACATGCAAAGTTTCATTCCAAATATTTACATAACATGTCTAAAACTGAGGTCTGCTCTCTTCCCACTATTTTGCAAATTACCTGATTGCCTCTCACACTTTATGCACGACAAGTCTTGCAATCAATCTGACTCCAGTTTCTTTCAAGCTCCAATTCCACAACATCAATAAATCTGTGAAGTTTACCCTTCAAAATATACATAGATTGCAATGACTTCTCCATACTCCCAGTATCTCTGTGGCCCAGATCACCACTATCTATACCTGGCATGTTGCAAACAACTGTTTGCTGATGTAACACCTCCCATTTGTACCTTTAATAAGCCTATTTTCAATACAAGATCCAAAACTAGTTGTTGAATACAAACTAGTCATGTTATTATATTCAAAATTTTCAGTGATTCCGTCTCCTTGAAATCAAGTCTATAATCTTTACAAGGACCAGTAAAGGCCATATGATAAGACTTCTTTCACCCTCCACTACCTCCATTACCTAGTCATTTACTTCCTTCCTTCTCGATTTCTCCACTCTACCACAAACACCCTCATCTTCAAGAGGCCAGACTTTCCTCTACACAGAGACATTTCCACTTGCTTTTCCTTTTGCCTGAGATTCTCATATCATGGCTTTGTTCACCTTCTTCGTACTTTTTCTCAATTATAATTTAAATAAAACAAAAATAAACTTTTGGAGTATAAGTTCACATTAGTGGTGATAACAAGCAAAGCAAAGAAGAAGGTTGAGCAAAATGGGTAAAGAAGATCAATGACATGGTAAAGGACAGAACTGGACATTTCGTGGTGAACTAAATTACCACGCATGCAGTTCAATACTGCTGTGGAACTGAAATGATATATACCAACAATTTATATAATATTATAACGCAGTGTGAATTCGACAAAAAAGAAAATAAGAAAAAAATTACCGAATGGAAGCCTCCTCTAACCTTATTTTCTAATGTTTCAAAAAATTTTCCCCAAGATTTTGTATTTCTTCTCTGTTTTTAGGCCTTGGTACATGCCATTGATATTTCAATTTCATTTATTTTTCCATTAGGGTTTATTTTTCATGAAAACATATTTCCTATTGGTTTCACTGCCACAATACTGAATATGGCACTTAGCACATAATAGAAACTCAAAAAAGTACTGAGCTAATCAATCATCATTTGTTGCTCTTGTTATAAAAGAATTTCTGAGTGAAAATAAAAATCTTATATCTACTATGATACCAAAATAAATATTGAACAATGAGAGCAATATAATTAGTTGATCAGTTAACTGGCTTAACACATTTTTTTATTTAGCAAAGCAAACCAATGTAGATTTTTTAAAAATAAACAGCTTTCACACATTTATTTCAGTGCTGTTCAGAAAATGTATTTATGCACTACTTGGCATTAATAAATTGAATATAACTAACTTTTCAATTATAATCACTACTGACAAAATCACTTAAAGTCAACAAGTAATTTTTTAATTATAATTATTATTGATGTAAAATAGCATAAGAAACTTACCAAAGAAATGAGAAAGTAGGTGGGATATTTGTTAATCTTAAAATTTAAATAATTTTTAGAGATATCAGCTGATATAAAGACAAATTTCTCAGTAGTTTTCCATTATTTATCTTACTATTCACTAATATTACAACTATTTATAACTCAGATATTTTCAATAATCTCTCAATGCTTAGAATTTTTCTGTAAGGTGTATTGTTTAGTTTCTACATTAACCAAGTTATCTTTTTGCTCTTAGATGTTGCAAGCTATTGCAAGATTATTTTCTGTGGGACAGTATGTAGAAGAGAGAACTTTTTTGGCTAGAAAGAAATGAACTTCACAGTTTCAAAGGATTTTGAATAAATTTAATAATGCTAGAATAAATTAAAAGTAAATTTTGTCTGCAATTTTGATATCAGGTAAACATGTTATACCTTCCTAAATGGGAAGTCAATTTGGAAGAATTTATATGTATCTCATTGAGAGACTAAGCATATTATATTTCACTTTTAAATTCATATTAAAATTTAACTATATCTATGAAAGTGATGATTAATAATTACTGAAAAATGCCGTCATTCATTGAAATTGAATAAATAAAAGAGCAATTGGAATTTGATAGGTTTGATTTTTATAACTTGAAGTTACAAAATATTTATATCTTTGGTGTTAAACATCTTAACTAAGCCTTTCTCTTCAATCATGTACCTCATTTAGCTATCATGATTTTTAAAAATGTCACATAGTTTTTAAAAAGTGTGTGTGTGTATATATATATATATATAAAAGCTTCACATAATTGCTAATGAAAATTTCATAAATATATCATTTTATCAATTTTGAATCTCTAATACTTTACTTACTCAAGTGTCTGAAACTTGTCTGCAAATGCTAGTTACATCAACTCATTCTGAGTTAAGCAGGTATGTTAATTTTAATTCTTGGAAAAGTCCTTCATCTGGTAAGAAAACAAAAATTGAAAAGTACATATCATGTATTATAAAATGCCATATCATAGCATTCATATTAAGAATATGAATATACACATTGTGTATTATAAAAGACATGATTTACTTAAATAAAATCACTTGTCTCTAGGTTGTCACATCTTTTGAAATTACTCATTTGAATTTCTTCACTTTGACATTTAGATATAAGAAGTTCCAGGACATACGGTATTTATGCAATTAGCTTTTGGGAATTGTCAGAAGCATCTCAAAGAGATAGTTGCACAAAACCTCAAACTGATATACAGCTACCACATGCTGAGGGAGAAAGCAAGTTTTGCAGAATAAGAAACCATGGGTAAAGAGCAAAACAGTGTTTTCCATTAGAACTGCACATTTAAAATCACAAGGACAGATGCAGTAATAATCTGGGAATTGTGCTTCTTATGTAGGCAACACTACCAATTAAAGCAAACAAAATCAATAATAATTTTTAATCTGAAGAGTCCTGGGAATCTTAGAATAGATTCCATCTTAAAATCAAATAAACAAAGTCAGAGTTATGTTTTCTACAGTGAAGTTGCAGAACTACTTATGATCTTCATAATTTCATGAATTATTTTTATTTACTGTAGCTTTCAAGTCTGCTGTTCTATATTGATCATTTCTTTTTAAGGAAATTGAGATCTCATACTGTGTATCCAAGCCCTTGGAATGTTTGTTAGAAGGATTCTCTTCAAGATAGATCCCAAGTGAAAAATGCTACTTCTGACTCAAAAGTTCTAGTGTTTTGATACAATTGTGTAATGATCTCTTTACTCTCCAAGAACTTTTGCTTTCATAGTGTAAGCTTTTGTCAGCTCATTTCTGTATACCAAGATTGGCACCTAGCAAACTGTCAGAAGTTATAATTCTGGGGTCTAAAAAATTGCTTTGATTCACCCCATTTCTTAACAATTTTGCATACCTTCAAAAGTAAAAGAAATATATTTTAACAATCATTCTAAATGCACATAAATATTCAGGAAGAAAATATCAAACTATTATTTTTCCATCTTTCTCCTGTATACTTTGTATAGATTACATGAGCTAACTCTTTAAATATCAGTCAATAATAGTTGCATAAACACATCTTATTGAAAGTCTTTGATTACATAAGAAACCATTGTTCTGTAAAAATCAATTCTGTTTATTGACTATCAGAAGTTTTCCAAATATTCTTCTGAAACTTAGACAATTTCTCTTTAAATGAATACTTATTTATTTCACATTGCCAGAGAATCGTTTGGCAAATACAGAAGTTAGTTGAATAAATATATGTTGGCTTTAAATGCCTCAGGACTCTGTTATTGGGAGGAGTAAGTTCGAAGAAATATAGACAGTTTTCTTTTATTTTTTCTTCTGTGAATATAATCAGCAGTCTTGCCGTGTAGCAGAGCTCATATCTGAATGACCAGTCTTCTTTGATTAAGCTCTGGAATAAACACCCAAGATAGCCTTCTGTATTTGGATATGGAATCAAGTGGCTGACATTTGTAGATTTTAATCACCCTTTTGGTGTTAAGCATGAAAAAGAAATAGAATTTTCCTAAGTATTTCTATTTAATGCTCTACAGCAGTGTTTTATCACAGGTCACAGTTAGAGATTTGGAGTTCTTTTTTTTTACCTTAAAATCTTAATTGCCATTATTGTTATAATGTCTGTTTCTGCTTCCTGACTTCTTCTTAATTACATATTGTACATAAGGTACATAGTGTGTTTGGTGGCTAATGAATTTTCACCTTGTTTTTGTAAATGTCTTCCTTACAGCTTAAATTCATTTTATTCTTAAACCCGGGAGGATATAGTCTCTCATTTTTTATGATCGAGCAATGTTAAAGACGAGCAACATTTAAATATCTCCACATATTTAAGGACATACAATTTCACTTGCACTAATCTCACAAAAGAGGGAATTAAACAGAAACAAAACAATATGTACCTACTGTCTATTTAAGCAACAAATTGCAAACCTCAGTTTTTATAAACTAAAGTTAAAATATGATTAATAACAAACAAACAAGGTTTTAAGCCACAGTCTGTGTTGGTGCCTTGATCTCTCATGAGAAAGAGCTGGCTATATAATTTCTCTTCCTCATTGAATTCACTTTTAAAATTATCATTATTCTATATTCCTCAAAACTCTGGAGCCTGTCAAACTAGATTGGTAATTATTTAAATATACCCCTTGCAGCCACCTGTCCTGCTGTGCTGAAATTAGTCATTTGTGTCTGCCTCCCCTACTAGGTCAATAGCTAATTGATTCAGAGATTGAAACTCTTTTCTGTATTACTGAGTTTCTAACATACTGTTCAACTTATTACAAGGAATTTGCGTATATCAATGTCCTTTCTTTCCTCTTATTATGCAATGAGGCTAAAAAAGAATTAACTAAATGTAATTAATCGAAGGGCAAATATATTCAATGGGTTAAGACAAAATGCCCCATACTTAATGCGCATCAAGATAAACTAAATACTATATTAGCTTAATTTGAAGGAAATTATAAAATTTTAACGAAAATCCTAAAAGAAAATCTGGATAAATATAAACATATAACACATTCTTATATGAAAAGACTAAATACTACAATACCCATTGTCTCCGAATCAGTGTGATTTCAATGAAACCAGTCAGCTGGTATATGGAATTGGAGGAGCTTTCTTAGTAAATGAAAATGGAGGGGAATATGCTCAAGAAGAGGATGAGCATAACTAGTTTCCAAAAGTATATTACTAAACCAAAGTAATTTGGTATTATGGGATTTATGCAAAAAATTGAGAAAACATTTAAAAATAAATCCATGAATATATAATAATTTGACTTGCTTTAAGTGTAACGTCTCAAATCATGGTGGGAGATTAATTATTCAATAAAATATACCTAAAAACTGGTTATTTGGGAAAGAATGTCAAGTACTTTCTTCCTACATTCTCTCATTCTCTCCCTCTCTTGTTCTTTCTATCTCTTTATTAAACAAATACAAACACACTTACGCACCTTTTTAGAAACCTGTTTATTTATATAAATTAAATGTATGGTATTAAACATTTTAAATGGTTAACAAAGTATATGATAATCTATTTTTTAATATTAGGCTGATAAGGTCTATAAAATAAAACACAACAGTTTTTATTCTACAATCTACATTACAACCTTATTCTCCCACAAGAATTAACCCATGGCTGTGGCATGAACATATACATCCCATACCCTTTGTTCCTTGCTTTCTTCCTGTGCACTTACCAGCACAAGGATTCATTTTGGTTTTATCTTCCACTGAAGTTTCTGCAGTGGTAGCAATATCATGCAGTTGAAATAGAGGACTCACTCTCAGTCTATAAAACTCCAGTAAACCTCAATTCCTTTGAGTATTCTGTAGAAGCAGTGCAAAAAACATCTTCAAGAAAAAATCAAAAGAAGAAAAGCAAAACAAAACAAAAAAACAAAACAAAAACCACAGCATTATATACAAGGAAGAGAAGAAAACTATGCCAAAATCTATATCCTCCAAAATTGAAACACAAATAGTCCAAAGATAGGAAGATGGCATGAGCTCACCAGAAATGAAATCCATTGGCAATGATTAGGCTAACGGATAAAGAATATAAATAATAGTCATGCAAAAAGACAAGTAAGATATAGGAAGCATAATCAATAACAACAACAAGAAGGTATTTGAAAGACTACTCAAAATAACTGACAGATTAAAAGGAGTGCTTCACCAAGGTGCATCAGGCTACAAAGAAAGTCATAGTAGATGTGTAATAAAGAATATAGCTGATGAATTAAAGACGAACATGAAAATCTTCATAAACAAATTCAAATCTCAGAAAATGAAGACAAGAGTCTACTCTGGTGGAAAAATACAGAGAAATGAAAATGAGGGAACATGAAGAAATTCTTCAACAAATATCAGATACCACAAAAAAAAAAACAAGCAAACAAACATAACGATAATAGGCATCCTATAAGGAGAGAAGAAGAGAACAACAAAAATGCATATAAAGAAGTAATATCAGAAAGCATCCCACATCTATCTCAAATGTAAACATGGAGGTCAAAGAGGTAGTTAGAACAATGAAATTTCTAATTATAAAGATATCTATTCCAATATCATAGTAAAACTTTCAATAAACAATAATAAAATTTACTCTTCTGCTAGAGAAGACAAACATTTCAAAATTCCACTAAAATCAGTAACTAGATCATCCTGAAAGAATTTTAATAAAGAAATACATACCCTAAAGGAATCAATACATCATATGAACACAATAAACTTATAGAAAGTATTCTGCCCTAACAAAAAAGACTATACACTTTTCTAAAGTCTTCATAGAGCATTCTCAAGGATAGACATATCCTTAGACAACAAACTATCCTTACTAAATTTAACAAGATTGACATTACATAAAGCATTTTCTTTGGTCACAGAGAAGTGAAACTGTGATGAACAAGAAGAGTAAAACTGGCAGAACCACAAAGATGTTGAGATTAAACAAAAGCTTCTGAAGAACTCTTGAAATCCAGAATCATCTAGAAACAAATGAAAATTTAAAAACAAGCGAACAGAACATGTGTTATGTGTCAAAAACAGTTTAAGAGGAAAGATTATAACTGTAAAAATACACATCAAAAACCCAAGAGTTTAAAGTAAATATCTAATTACACACATGAATAAATTAGAAAGGGAAAAAAAATAAAAAATCCATCAGAAATACAAATAATTAAAATGAGAGAAATTTAAAAAAATTGAAAATAAAAAGATCATCCAAAAGATAAAAAATTCCATGAATTGGTACTTTGAAAATATAAACAAAAGTGATATACACCCCTAGCCAGACAAATGACAAAAAGAGAAAAAACACTAAAAATAAAAATCAGAAATTAAAGAGGTGATATTACAACATCAAAGAATTGTAAAATATCACAAGAAATGAAATTAGCACCTATATGTCAACAACTGTCAATTATGAAGAAATAGACTGATTTATAGAATATTATAACCTTCCAAAACACAACCAGAAAGACACAGATCATTGGAAGAGATAGTCACAAACACAGAAATTGAAGCAGAAATTGGAAAAAAAACCCAAAACTTCCCACCCTCAAAAGAGCCCAGGATCAGATTCATTCATTCAAACAAAAGCTGATCTCCATTTTCCTAAAACTATTCCATGAAACCAAAGAGCAAAAACTCCTAAATACATTTTATGAGGCTAGCATTACCCTAATTCCAAAGCTAAAATAAAAAAAGAAAATTACAGACCAATATAATCGATGAATATATGTGCAAAATTTTTCAACAAAATTTAGGCAAATCAAATTTAATAGCGTATTAAAAAAGTTACACATCATGATCAAGTGATATCTATTACAAGGATGCAAGGATGGCTCATTATATGCAAATAAATTACATAACACACCACATCAGTTAAAGGAAAGTCAAAAAGCAAATGGTCATATCAATATATGCATAAGAAACATTGGACAAGAGTCAATGCACCTTCATAGTAAAAAAAAGAAAACCCTCAGCAAAATAAGATCAAAAAGCAAATACATCAACATAAAAAAAGCAATTATAACAAATGCAGATAACATCTTACGCAATTGTGAAAAACGGAAAACCTTTCCCTTAAGATCTACAACAAGGCAAAGATTCCCATTTTCACCACTACTATTCAACAGTTGTGGAAATCTTGGCCAGATAAATAAGGCAAAAAAAGTAATTAAATTGAAAATTTAAAGGAATTCAAAGTGCAAAAAGGAGAACTAAAACTATGACTATTTATAGATGACATGACATTATACCTAAAAAAACTTACTGACTGCAATAAAAAAATTCTTGAAACAACAAATGCATACAGTGACAGACTATAATATCAACACAAAGTCAGTGGCTTCCTTATGTGTAAACAGCAAAAAATAAACAACAAAAAAACTATAAAATATATCCCATTCATAATACCACCAAATATATATATATATATATATATATATATATATCTGTGGTAAATTTAGCAAAGGAGATCAAATTCTACAATACAAACTACAAGACTTTAATAAAAAAATAGAAAACAAGAAGAAATGGAAGACTATTTCATGTTTATGGGATTGAATGAATTAACATAGCTAAAATGGTCATCCTAGCCAAAAGAATATACAGATTTACGTAGTTTCCCTTAAAATTTCAGGAACATTTTTTACAAAATTTGAATTAACTATATTGTAACTTGTATGGAGCCACAAAATATTCCTAATATCCAACGCTATCCTCAGTGTAGAAGAACAGTTCCAAAGTGCACGTTATGACTTCAGATGATATTATAGAATGATCATCATTAAAATAGATGGTATGGGAGTAATAGACATATTAGAATAAAACTGAATGGAGTAAAACTGAGTGCCCAGAAACAAAAGTTCAACTATATGGACCTTGAATCTATGACAAAGGAGACAAGCACATACAACAAAGGAAGGAAAATCTATTCAACAAATTATGTTGGTAAAACTGGACAAACATAGAACCATACACAAAAGTTACCATAAAATGGATACGATATATGGATATAAGAACTAAAACCATAAAATGCATAGAGGAGAATGTAGGAAAACACTCCATTATGTCAACCTCAAGGCTGTCTATGGGAAAGGGACACCAGCAGCAAAAGAAACTAAAGTAAAACTAAACAATTGGGACACATCAAATATATTTTTCTTGTATTGTGAACTATAACACCACAAAACTGAACAATTTGGAACAATAGGTTAATATTTTAAATGTACAAATTGATTGGCTAAGCAATTCCAGTCATTTTTATACCTATTCATTCTCCCATGTTAATACAATAAGGTATGTAGAAAAATTTATTTGCAACATTCTCCAAATCTCCAGTAAAATCAAATATGGCAGGTAGATAGTAAAGATAATATTTATGGACATTTACAATACTAAGTTAAAAGGTATTCCCACAAAAATAAAATATAGACTATATATTTCCAGAATGGTTGCATTAATTATATTCATATATTCTGAAGCAAAAGGAGAGGGAAGCAACAGGTTGTGTGATAAACCCGAGAACAAAATAGCATTAAAAGAGTCAATAAATTTTCCTTGAAAAACATAGAAAATGATCTGAGAATATCAATTAAGAAGGGAAGGTTTGTGCAATCCAATAGGAGCAAGGCAAAGGTGGGATAGTAACATCTGAAAGAGCAAGAAGAGTTTAGTCGCTATAGGCATATATAACTGTCAACCAAGAGTTCTCACACAGGTTTCTCACAGAAGAAACTTTAAAATAAAATAAAAATAGAGTGGAACACAGTAAACTGAGACAAAAGGAAGAGAAGATTTAAATAAAAGTTGAAAAGGAGAAAGAATCAGGAAATGTCAATAAAGTAACGCCGTAATTTTCAGTACTACATAAAAATAATTTTAAAAATTGGATTTATTAAAGTTAACTGAATAAAGCCTTGTCCTAATAGTTTATGAAAATATTTTTGTCATAGAAAATGACAGCACAAGTAATTGAGATAAGATCTTTTAAAATTTACTTATGGTAAAAGACAGGAGGGAGGAGAAAAACTTTCCTGGTAGAGTGAAATATGGCAATGGGGAAGGGAATGGAAAGGAAGGGAAAAAAGAAGGGAAGGGAAAAGCGAAGGGAAGGGAAGAGGAAGGGAAAAGGGATAAGTGGACAGGAAGGGGAGGGAAAAAGGAAGGGGAGGGGAGGGGAGGGAAGGGAAGGGAAATTATTATTAATCTTTTCCAAAAATTTTGCACTGGGTAAGAACAAACAAAAACTAATAGTTATTCTATTATATTCCACATACTTGAGAATGAAGATTCTTAGTATAAAACAAACAAAAGTACACCAAAATGCAATGCAATAAAGAAATAAAGCAAATAATACTCTTGGCTCTAAATATTCATAGGAAGTTTTAGTATGAGATAGTTTAAGAATGTGTTTGTGAATGTTTATCTTAATCGTGATCTTGGAAATTAAACAGAAAATTACTAACCTAGCAGCAGTAAGAATCCTAGAGCCAGGGCATATTAATTATATTAAAATAGATCAAGGCTTGATGAACTTTAGCAAAAATAAATATCTAGGGGATATTCTATATGTGGCTGGAACATTTGTCATACTAAATAAAAAGAAAAGTGTCAAAGATTGCAACTACATCAGAAGTCATCTTGAGACACTTTAATCAGTCTCCTACTATCCTGTGCAGTAACGTGAGATTCAAATAACAGTTTTGCAATAATTTGAAGATCTTTAAATATTTTAAAACTGATTAGTCTAAGAAGTTCATAAATCTGATTTAAGGAGCTCATTATCTAATGAAATTCAATAATTAAAATTATTCTTCAATGAAAATGTTTGTCAATGACTACTAATGTGGCCATCAAACATATTTCCTACTATGATCTGGACACAGAAACTTCTGAGGTTTCCCATCTACTGACTATGGTCATGTGTGTGAATTCATCTATATCTGAGAAAGTGAGCAAGTGTCTGCTGACGTTATAGTTATAGCAGAAGAGCCTAAAAGGCTGACTCATGTGGATATTTCAACTTTCTGCATTTAATAAAATATCAGAAACAAGAGATAAACTTAAAAATTGGATCAAGAGCAGAAATAAAGAATAGAGTCAACAAATGTGAAGGTCACAAGTGATTGGAAAAGTCAGTTGATTCTAGATACAAAGCAAAGCAAACATACAAAAAGATTAAAAAATGCCTTTGAGATGCAAAATTCCCTTGAAAGTTCTCACCACTTAAATCATAATGTTATGATATCACAGTCAAATGCACTTTAAGCAGATTTTGCTGAAGTGAGATGCAGGAATTATGAAATGGGAAATATAATATTACTAAAGATGACCTATTATGAAACAGATATATATAGAGATGATGATAAATGTTAAATGATAGATAAATGACAGATACAGATAGATTATAGACTGGTAGATAGAGAAACAGACATAAGAAATATAAAGATGCTGAGATTTAGAGAACTAATTTTCTAACTAGTTACTAATTTATCACTTGTCAAAAAAAATTAAAAGAATGAAAAGCTTAGACAAAATAATTGAAGATGGTTAATAGCACAAGCTCTTCCTGAAGGAATTAAATTAGTGATTATTTAAATTGAGAAAATTACATTATCAATAATACATATACCATAAGCTAATAAAACTGCTAATAATAATGAGAAAAAAACCTTTATGCAGTCTCAAAGCAAGTAGCAAAAGTTGCATTGACCACAATGAAGGCAAGCTCCTCAACATTCTTTCAGACAGATATGGCCTTGAGTGTAAAAAGATGAGGGAAATTCTCAGAATCTGGGACCAAAATATATATCCTATCTCCACAATCCACATTATACTCAATGGTGAAAAGCTAAAATCAGAAATGAGACAAGGCATTCCACTCTCACTACTGCTCTTTGACATTGTACTGGAGACCCTACCCAGAGCAATTAGTCTAGAAGAAATAAAAGAAATCCAAATTGGAAAACAAGAAAACTATTACTACTTGCAGATGACATAATAACATATGTAAAACTCCTTAAAGACTCCACAGAAAAAGCAAACAAGTAAGCACACAAATTAATGAATACAGTAAAGTTGCAGGCTATAAAATTAATTTATAAAAATGTGATGCATTTTTATATTGAAACAATATTGTAGAAGAGAATGAAGTAAAACGATCCAATTTAGAATGGAAAGAAAGAGAATTAAATATCTTGGAATATACTAACAAAGGAGGTGAGAGACCTTACAAAGAAAATTATCCAGACATTGTTAAAAGAAATGAGGGAAATGTAAAGAGATGAAAATACAGTAACTTCTCATGATTGGGAGTAATTAGCATTTGTTAAAACATCTTACCTATAGCAATATACAGGTTTAATGCAATCGTGATCAAAATTCCTAAAATTTATCAAAAAAATAGAGCCATACATTTATTTTTAATGGAATCACAAAAGACCCTGACTAGCCAAAACAATCAGGAGAATAAAGAGCAAAAGTGGAGATATCTTTTAGATATTGAACTATACTACAAAGTAATACTGATCAAAATTGTATGGAACTGGAATAAAGGCAGAGACACCAATCAGTGGAATAGAAATGAATAACCAAAAATACATTTATAGATCTATGTTTAGTTAATTTACAACAAAGGAGCCAACAACACACATAGAGAAAGGAAAGTGCTTCAATAAATGGTGCTGGGAAAAGAATGAATCTAGACATCTCTCAAAAAACATACATAAAAAATCAAAATGGATTCATGAATTGGATATAAGACAGGAAACATAAAATACTTATAGGAAAACATAGGCAATATATTCCATTAAAGCATCCTTAGAAAGGTTTTGGATGACGCAAATCTAGTGACATGGGAAACAGAACAAAAATGAATGGGACTATGTTAAACTAAAAACTTTGGCACAGTTAATGAAACTATTACCAGAACAAAAAGACATCCTACTGACCAAAAGGAGCTATTTGCACATCATACATTGACAAGGGCTTAATACCCAAGGAATATAAAGAATTCATAAAACTAGTAGTGGTAAAACAAGCAATGCACTAAAAAAGGGCACAGAATAATATAATAGCTATTTCTCCAAAGAAGGCTTAAGAAGGTCCACAGATGCATTATTCCTCCTTTCTTGTTATTATGGGTATGCAAATCAAAACAATAATAAGATATCACCTCACACTTGTGAGACTGGTTATTATCCAAAAAACTGTAAACAACAAATGTCAACAAGGATACGGAGAAAAGGTTACTTTTGTATACTGTTAGTAGGAGTGTAAATTGGTGCAACCTTTAAGGCAAGTGTTATGGACATCTCTCAAAGAATTTAGAACAAAAATTCCATAAGATTCTGTCATCCCACTTCTTGATATTTATCCCCAAAATAGTAATTTAAGATAGAAGCAACATATTTAATGCTGCATTATTTACAGTAGCCAAGAGCTGGAAAAAAATCTAAATGTCCATACTTAGATGAATGGATATAAAAGATGTGATAGATGACAGATAGAAAGACAAACATATATATGTATATGTAAATATAGGTACATATATAAAAACACTAAGTGGATAAAATCACAAGGAGAAAGACCAATACCAAAGGATCTCATTCATAGGTATAACATAAAGAAAGCGAGCAGACAAAACAAAAACTAACCCTTGATATTGATAATAGTGCAGAAGTGATCAATGAGAAATGAGTGGGTGTTAGGAGAAAGTGATAGTGAAGGCACAATTAACAATGATGGAGGACCTTTCAGTAATTTGGCAGTGGACATAGTGTATTGTCACATATTTGTGGAATGGTACACCTGCATATATAAATTTATATTGTTTTATTTTAAAAGCTATTTCAAAAAATGCAAAAAAACATGTGGCAAACAGTCATGGTAAATAATGAAAAGATAAGAAGTATTTTAAAGAGCAGAAATGAGGACTAAGCAAATTCTTTCTACATTAAGCAAATAGTTCTCCTGATAATTACTGAGATAATTTCAAAATTTTTATTAACCAATGACAACTACGTGCTTCCCATTTGTTTCCAATATGGGCTTTTATTGTAGATACTTAGTCCTAGTTCCACTATCCCATATAGTATATATTTGTAGGGAAGAGAAAGAATTGTTTTTGCTAATTATCTATCTTTCTATCATACATATACCTTTATATGTATATGGAAGTATATTGCATGTATTTTTACTCAAAATTTTTAAGACTCATCCATATTATATGTCATTGTATTTTATTCAGTTTAATCATTGTAAAATAATATATCAGTGAATATACTACCAAAAGATTTATATGTTCTCTTGTAAATGGAAATTTGGGTTGTGCTCAGTTTTTGATATTATGGGTATTCTTGCATATACTTTGTGGTAGGTTTAGAGATACTTGGGTATATTCTAAAAGTTTGCTATCAGATCTTAGTGTATGCAAATATTCAAATTAATAAAATAAAGTCAAGGAAACTAAACTGGAAAAGAAGAAATATAAAATTATTATATGACATGGTATTATGTCTAGAACATCCTAAGACTCCACCAAATAACTGATACAAATAATAAATGAATACAGCTACCTGGCTGCATATAAAATAAATACACAAAAATTATTAGCATTACTATTTGAAAGAAATCTCATTCACAATAGCACCAAAGAAGACACACTCTAGGAATACACTTAAAAGTGGAAGTTAAAGACAATACATTGAAGCCTATAAAAAATTTACAAAAGAAATAGATACAAAGGGATGGAAGACTATTCAATACTCATGGATTAGAAGAGAGAACATTGTTAAAATGTCCAGCTTATACAAAGTGAAATGCATTTAATGCAAATCCTATCAAAACACTGAGAATATTTTTCAAGAAAATTGAATAAACAATACTTAAAGTCTATGTGGAGCCAAAAAAGATCTGGAACAGTTAAAATTATTCTCAGAAAAAAAGAATAGCAGATGAATCACACTCCATGAAATTAACTATACTATGGAGCAATAGTAATCAAGATAATAAGCTATTGGAACATAAACAGCCATGCAGACCAGTGGAATAAAATTGAAAACCCAGAAATAAAGCCATGTTTATATGGGTGGTTAATCTATGACATAGAAGCCAGAACTACACAATGTAAAAACAAAAAGTCTATTTAAAAAAAAGTACTCAGAAAATTGAACAGTTATGTACAAAAAAGGAAAAATAGATTGATCATTAGTGCAACATACAACAATTAACTAACAATGGATCAAATACCTAGACATGCATGCAACCCAAACCCATAAAATACATAGATGAAAATATAGACAAAACTCTCCATCAGTCTTAAAGATGTCGTTAGTGAAATGACATCTATTGCAAAGGAAACTAAAGAAGACTTAACAACTGGGACAACATTAAACTAAAAACTTTATAGCAAAAGAATAAACATCATTAAAATAGAAAGGACTTCTATTATTGTGTAAATCAATTATATCAATAAACATTTAAAAATTAATGCAAACAACTATTTGGAAAATAGCATGATGCCTCAAAAAAAAAAAGAAAACAACAACCATTTGATATAGCAGCTTCATTTCTAGGCATATTTCAAAAAATACTAATCAGAAAAAAAAATGTGCACTCCTATGTTCATGCTAGCACAACTTATAATTTAAACTGTAAAATCAACATAAATATCTACAGATAACTGGATTAAAACAATTGTGGTATATGTGCTTTTTTTTTACAGTTGTTAAAAAAGATGAAAGCTTTCCTTCAGTAACACCCTGGATGAAAGTGGAGGAGAGTACGCCAAGCTAAACAAGCCAAAAAGAGAAAGAGTAATACAAGATGGTTTCACTCATAGGAGGAATACAAAGAAACATCAAGAATAGACAAGTCACAGCAAATTCATAGGCTGCAGGACAGTGGCTACCAGAGGACTGTGGGTGAATGGGCCCAGGGGATAAAGAAGTCAATATCGCAGAGGTGGTGGAAGGCAGTGGTGTTCTCCTTTTTATGGCTGTTGTGTGAAAATGAAAAGCACACAGATTGAAGTAGAATTCAATACACTAAAAATCATATAACAATGAATTAAATAAAAAGTGGAGCAGTTTATATGCATAAAAGAATATAGCAATTATAGTAATGTACTAGAATAACAGAACTTCATTCATCAAATTAACAAAAGATATCCATCCATATTTTGCTTATTGTATTTAATTTTTCAATCCATTAGGAACTTGTATTAGTATAGTACAGATTTATTAATTTTTGAACATAATGTTTCATTTACTGAATCCTGCTTCATCCCTTGTGAAGCATTTTTTATACATTTACAAAGAAGTGTGTGTAGAAACTGTCCATATTAAGATAGCAAGTCAGTGTAAAGAATAAAAAGAGTTTATAATAGAGGAAATGAAACAGATCATTCTGCCAATAGCTGGCCACAGAGAGTAATATAAAAACTGTTGAACAACAAGTGCATTGGATTAGCTGTGGGAGATGTAATGAAGTCCTGGCTCCTTATCTTGTTGGGCACAATGCTAAAGAGTCCAATTAATCTGACTCTGTAATTGCTTCTTTATTATGATAGTTTTCCATTGAGTTGCAATGACATTCAAGTTTGAACTCCCTTTTTTCTTTCTGCATTTCATTTTAATCTCCATTTTCTGCCAGTGATAGGTCAACTATATCTTTTTTTTTTTCATGAAATCATTGAATTATGTCACCAGAGATCTCTCTCATCCTCAGTCATACAGATCTAAGTGATTATAGGAAACATGCAGGTGAAAATTTGAAAGTATAGAATTGAAGAGTTCATCCTCAGTTTAATCAGTTTTCTGATTAAACTGGTTTATTGTTGGACCTAGATAACATCCTAAAATCTGTAGTAATTTTAACAATTAGTCATTCTTAGTAAATAGTAATCAATTTAAACTCAACTTTTTACAAGAAAGGGAAATTTGGGCAAGATTCTGCAATTTAGGTAGACATATAAAGGATTCAATCCTCTGAGCAAGATAGTGCAGTAGAATAAGATTTCCTATCTAGATATAGATGATATAGACATGCATGTAGATATACATTTAGAGAATCTGATATATGTTAGGCATGCATGTATCCTTCTGTCTTGATTTCTACACCACAGATGATAGTAGTGGAAATTCACTTGAAAGACAAAGTTAAGTGGGACTTCTGGTTTATAGTTCAGTCTGTAAGCTTAGAAGTCATCAGTCCACCATAAAAACAGGCAGAAAACTGAACAGACTAAAAATTCAGTAACTTCATAACTCTGTAAAAAAGGGAAGAGTACAAAGCAAACTACTCTCCACAAGATTGGAGAGGCAGGAGGTAAATAGTCACAGTGTACTAGAGCAGAGAGACTCATGAACTAAAATTCACTTCATGAACTGGTGCCAAGGTAGAAAAATCTTAATGTATTTTTGCTGGATGTCGATTGGAACAACTCTAAGAGTTAAAACTAAAGTGACCCTATGCTTAGAGGATTGCACAGTATTGAGATATTTATTTTCAAGATCTCAACCGGGTTGAATTTTTGGAAAAATATCCCCTAGAACTTCGCATATGAGGAAGGAAAGAGGAACCATTTTGAAATACGTTATAGCTTGTCATTCTTCTTAACAAGACATGCCCTTAGAGAAAACTTGCTAGCCATAAGATAATTTGATGGGATATTATCAAAGGCTGACTGATTTTGACAACAGTGGCTGGGCAATAAAGTTTGAAAACTGAATTGGGTTAATTGTGGAAGTGGACTCCATCCCTAACCTCGTGGCCTCTAAATATTAATCAAACGAATTTTTAGACATCTATTTCTATGAGGCTCTAGAGTTCTAACTGGTAGAAGGAAAATGCCCACGTCTAAAACAACCTGCTTGTTGTATCCCGTCTTAGAGGAAGAGAAATATGTTGAGTTTCTTATGAATCACACAGGCCACTAAACATAGTCTCACTAAAAACCTATCCACAGGACTATAGAAATCTATCCCTTCTCTCACTTTACCAACTCATTATTAAAGCTTATTTATGGCAATTCCTGTTACCCAGCATATCACATCCGACTCTCAAAAAAAAAAAAAAAATTACAAACGGAAACAAAACAAACAGCGGCAAAAAAAAAAAAAAAAAAAAAAAATTGGAGAGCTAGAGCAAGTATTTGAAATACACATGGCGAATGTATTGGCTTATAAAACCAGGAATTTAAAACAATTATGGCTAATTAACTAAAGACTCTAATGGATAAAGTAAGAGCATTTAAGAACAGATGGAGAGACGGGTCCTAGTCGGGTGGAGCATCTATTGGGTTCCCC
>RJWH01006815.1:0-48649 GCA_004363575.1 Solenodon paradoxus
GTCCCTCCCAGACACGCGGTACCTCCCAGACACGCTGTCCCTCCTAGCGACCTTGCTGTTATCACCTCCACGTGTCCCCCGCAGGGAGGCGGGGTGGGGCTCTTGGTGTCCACAGGCAGCGGCTCAAATCTTAACTCGATCGCTGCAAAGATAAACACTCCCTGGTCAATCAGGCGATGACAAGTGTGTGTTTGTTTCTGGAATCTCCTGCTGATTTCCAGGTGTCCCTTTCGCTGACCCAATTTCTGGAGCGTGGAGCAAGTCTTAGCACCAGGCCGGCTTCGGTTTGTCTCTCCGAGACTGTCCTGCTCTTCCAGGTCCTCAGACCGCCGTGTAAATGTCAGAACACGCCTGTGACCGTCTGAAAAAGCTTGCTAAGGTTTTGCTGGTGATCATCACGAACGTACGGATCCATTTCGGTAGCTGGCGGTGCACTGACAGTGGCCCTCCGGTCCCTGCGCACAGCGGAGCGCCCCGCAGCCTCCCTGACATCTGCCTCATGTTTGTGGATTAAATTTCTCCCCAAGATGCTCACATTTTTTGATGCCCTTGGAAACTGGTGCCTTATTACATGTTTTATTGCTCAGCACGAACATACAGAAACAAAATAAATTTAATCATTTTGACCTGTGTCCCATGAAATCACTAAACTTGCCCATTAGTTCTCAGAACTTCTGTAGATTTCTGAGGATTTTCCACGTGGACCAACAAGCCACTTGTGAACAAAGACAACTCCACTTCTCTTCCCCTCTGGGTGCCTTTTGCGTCTTCTCGTGCCTTACTTTTCTACGGCGACGCAGACACATGGGTGGGGTCTGCTCCAGCGCGAGGGCGGGCCCACGTCAGTCGCGGCACCTGCCTCCTGGGGTGAGGGCTCCCCGCCAGCGTGCTGCTGGGCTTTTCCGTCTGCTGGGTCCTTCAGCCACGAACGAGGAGCAGGCGACATCGAGTGCTTTCTTGCTGTTGGCGCTTTGACCGCTGGGATGATCGATCGCACAGGGCAAATGCATTTCCCCGTGTGGTGAATCGAGTGACTGATTTTGAAAGCTAAGCCAGCCTTGCTCTGTGGGCTAAGTCCCCCTGGTTACGACGCTCGAATTGGTCACTGAATGCTGACCCACGACGGGTTGTGTTCGTGAGGGTGTGGCCCGCAGCCCCGTGTGCCTGGGAGACACGATCCCTGCTGCTGATCCTCGCGGGAGGCTGCGCGATCAGTGTGCTCGGGCCTTAAGTGCTCGGGAGAGTCGGTCAGTGGCGCTATCTGGGCCGAACGTTTGCCGCAGCGAAAGGTCTTTGTACGTAAACTCAGTTTTCTGACAGACACGGGGTTGCTGGAGGCATCTTCTGACCAATCTGAGCTTCGGTGGTTTCTGTCTTTCCCAGAATTGGTCCATCTCCTCTAGGTCGTCACGTTCCCTGGCATTTTATAAGGTTTTTCATGGGCTTCCCTTACCATCATTTTGGAAGTTTTTCTTCGCCCCCATTCCTCTCTCTTCCGATTAGTCTAACTAACAGAATGTGCCCTTAAAGAATAAGCTTGGCTTCCTGGGCTTCCCCTATTGTTTGTCTTCCGTCCCTCTGATTTCTGCTGTTTGTTTATTCTTTTCTGTGTTTACTTTTCCTTAAGGTCAAAGCTGCAGTCATCGATTTGAGGACAGAACGCAGTTACGTGCCATAGATGTCTAAGCGGTCTGCACATTCTGGTGCGTTATGGCTTAACCCCGCCAAGTCCAGGTGCTGCCCAGCCCTCCCTGCGCTTCCTCCGGGCCACGGGCTCTTCAGAAGGGCACTTGTGAGTTCCCAAGCACGTGGGTATTTTGCCAGATACCTTTCAGCCCCTGACTTCTAGTAACACTTTCTATCGATCTGAGCAAATATCTGGTATGGTTTCAGCCCTTTTTCATTCATGAGATTTGCTTTCTGGCCCAGAATGTGGTCTTCGCCGGTGGACGCCACACGTCCACATGCAGGGACCCGTGCTCTGCTCCCGGGGGACATGCGCTAAGAAACAAACGAGCCCCCGGGGACGACTGACTGCCCGGAGTCCCCTGGGAGACAGAAGCCCACGCCTCCGCCAGCTGGCACCCCGGCTCCCGCCAGGGGCGGTGCTGCCTGCGTTTCGAAGCTGGTATCAGATGCACACACTCACGCCCCATTTTCGTGATAAACTGAGCCCTTGCCACTTATTTCTGGACATGCTCACTGTCTGACATCAATCAGTCCACTTTGTCTTCCGATTGATGTGAACGTTTAAGTCGCTCTGTCACGGAGTGTGCTGTCCCTCTAAGCAGTGGGAGTGTATGACAGCTCAGTCCCTGAGCATCACCGATGTTGAACCTGTTCGTGACATGGGGGCACAAGGGGGCTGGCAGGGCTGCAGAGACGAAACCTCGGGACCCGGCTGCCTCTCCACCCCCGGTTGCTTCTCGGAGAAGTACAGACTCCAGAACGGGGCTGCCCAAGGGGCGCACTGTGCCCGCAGGTCTTGTGGGCAAGGGCCACGCCATCTGAGGACCGAGACTCGCCCTGGGACCATCCAGGTGCAGTGCCGAGGGGACACCCCCAGACTGGTGGCCTGCAGCAGGGAGAGGCCTGGCCACCTTGGGGAGATGCCCGAGCCCGAGGCTGGAGGGCGGAGCTGGGAGATGTGAGGTGATGAGCGCTGGGGTCGTTGGTGACACAGCCCCTGATGACATGTCTTATTCAAAAAGGACCAGAATCCCTGAGCAAACCTGCAGCCATTCAGGAACCGGAACCAAGGCTTGACACCCACCTACAGAGAGCCCGGCTGGGACTGAGAAACAACGTGAGATCGGGACCTGCACCGACAGGGCCCCGACACGGGGAGCGGGGCCGACAGTGGCCGCGGCCCAGACGCGAGCTGCGCCCTCTGGATGGAGCTGCAGGCGTGGGAGCCGGGCGTGAGCAAGCAACCCGCGACGGGACGAGAAGCACTGCCCTGGCCCCGCGGGCCGCTTCAGGTGAGCAGCGGAAGACAGCAGACAGACACATCTCGCCACACGTCGTCCGCTCCAAACGTGCAGTCTTTCGTAAAATATCCTTACAGCCAGAGGCGCAGCCGGAAGGGGCGTCCACTGCTCCTTTCGAGGTCGCCCTGTATCGCCATCTGAAGAGACGCGCCGACGTGCTAGTTCCTCCCTGCCGCCCACACGGCCCCCAGTTGCGGGGCCGCGGCCCCGGGGACACCGGGACCCCCGCAGCGGGAAGGCCCACGTGCACTGTTGTGCCACGGAGCGCCGGACGAGTGTGTCGCTCCATCAGACGCCGAGGCTGCGAGGAAAGATGAGCAGCCGCCCCACGGAACTGAAACCACGGAGCGGACGCGGGGGGCCGTGGGGGGCCGGGGGGCCCTGCTTATCTGAGTCATTGTTCCCAGACAAGAAAGCGTGGAGCGGCGCTCTCCGCCTCCAGGCACATGCGGGGCTCTGGGGACTCTGGGGCTGTCTGCGTGGGGCGCGCGCAGCGTCTAGGCCCGGGCACCGCCGGTTCCCCTAACGGCCGGCCCGGTGCCAGTGCTCCATGCGCCCCTCCCGGTGCCTCACGCCTGCCCGCTGTGCCTGCGGCAGCTTCACTGCCACAGAGCCTGCTGGGCGGGGCAGCAGGTGGCCCGTTTGGGGGTGGCGCCCCCGTGTCCCCTTTCCCTCCGCACTGGCCTACAGGACGTGAGCGCAATCGCCTCGGAAGCATGCAAAGTGCCACGTGCAGCCTGTCCACTGGGGCCCGCCGCTGGCCACCTGTCCTGTGCATTCAAGGTCAAAGCCCCAGGGCTCCCAAAGACACAGACTGAGTGCCCAGAAGGAACATCGCCAGGTGTCTGTGTCCTGCAGGTGCCCGTGGGGCGCAAGGCCTGTAGCCCCACTTTCTCTCAGAGGGCAGCCCCTGCAGACACACTGACGGTGGACGGGACCAGCCCAAGGGCACCGGGACACGTGGCCATGGGGGCAGAGGACCGGCCAGCTGGGGGCTGACTGGTGCCGGGGCAACAGGGGACAGGCTCCCTGCTCTCATCAGAGTGTGGACAGAGAACTCAACCCCGATGAGAAAATACTGGAGAAGACGTGTGTGGCCCTGGGGGTGGATGGGCCATAAGCGACACTGAGAAGCATCCTCGTGAAAGAAAAGACGGAGATGTTCTAATCAGCTAGGAGTTTCAGTGTGTCGATAACAAAGAAGCGAGGCAGGGCTGGGAGAGGGCACCTGGAAGCCACCTCGCCCAGGGAATCACGTCCCGCATTATGCAGGGGAGCATCGCCCGTCAGCTCCAGGGGAGCAGCAGCAGGTCAGGAGAGGGACGGCTCTGACGCCGTGGGAGGGGGAGGCCCGGCAACATGGGGCAGACGTGTCTCGCACCCACCCAGCCTACTCGCAAAAGTGGGGCAGCCCGGCTGGAGTGCGGGTCCTCGAGGGGAGGAGGTGACCACAGGCCCGGAGCCCAGAGCCATGGGGCTTCTTCTAGAACCAGTGCCGTGACGCTCGAGTGGGAGCAGGTCGGGACTGCTTTTACTGTGTCCTTCTCCTCCCAGGGGCCTGCACAGACAGCGCCGTGTCAGGTGCTCGGGGAGTCTGGCTGCTCAGATCCCAGCCGAGACCCCCTGGGGTCAGGTCGTGGCCCAGGTTCCGGGCTGCGGCTCCCGTCCCCACCCCCGCCCCCCGCAGCCGCCACGCTGGCCCCGTGCGCCTGGCTGCCGCTTCTCACGAGACCTGGACAGCACAGCCATCGCCCTCAGCTGGAAGTCTGTCTTATTTTGGCAAAAACTGCTGCCACATCTTACCAGGTGTCCCCACCGATTGCTTTCTCTCTGGACGTAAGGGCTATGCACCTCTTCCTAATAAATGGGACAGCAATTCACTCGATCACTCCACGAGGCCAGGACCACTCTCCAAATTAAGAACCAATCAAGAAAAGCCTCCTGCCATCTGCATTTTCCTTACATCAGGACCGACACCTTTCCGGGATAAGCGCCGAGACAAGGGGTTTGCGCACACAGGGTCACCCTCTTCACCCCTTCCATTTCAACATCAGACTGGCGTGGACCCCCCTGTCACCTGAGACGGAGGCTCCCAGCCCCGGTCCACCCGCGGCACCTTCTGCAAGAATTTCAGAGCACCTCTGCAGAGCTGGACACCCACTTCTGGACTCTGGGTGCAGATTTTTATACGCGGGGTTTTCCGTGCCTCCAGGCGGGTGGGAAGCGACACTGCAGCTTCGGCTTCCCGCGGGCGTGTGCCCGGGATCCGGGCGCCTCGGTCACTGTGCAGGGACAGCACGCTTGCCCTCGCTCCTCCACGTGCGTGAGGGGCGGACCCCGCCCGACAGGAACTAAGTGGCATACGGGCAGACAGCACACCTCACCAGGCGCAACGCCTGCGGCTGTCACTGGAAAACAATAATCGAAGGTTAAGCTACCAAGCAGGTGCCAGCAGACAAAGTCCCCAGGTCAGCACACGCCATGACCCAGGCACAGGGCCGCCTCGCCTGGCGCTCAGAACTGGGACCCGCCGGTTCTACCGCCCCTGGGTAGCACCACTGGAGCCATCGGTCTGGGCACGGAGTTCCCTGGCGCGCCTCTCCCTGCTGCCGTGGTTAAATTCACAGCCGCTGTCCTCTGTGACCCACTTCATTGCCTGTCCACGTTCAGAGAGGAACCGCCACCCACATGAATGATGCAAGGCCTGGAGAGCCGCTGGGGACGCCTCGCTGGCAGGTGGCCGCTCCTCTGGGGGCACCAGCCTGCGTGCAGTCCTGTGACAAAGCGCTCCGCCAGGTGGCTGGACCCTGCTGTCGCCTTTCAAGGGCAAGTGTTTCTTTCCATCCGCTAACACGCGCATCCCGACGTTTCCCATCTGTGACCCTTCCGTCTATGCTCAGGAAGACGGGGACACTGAAACCGGCTGAAGGCGCAGCCACCACTGAGCACACAGGCCAACCTCCCCCACCTCCCTGCCGCCCCGAAAGGAAGCGCAGACGCCCACACCACGTCACTGTCGAGTTCCAGCCCCTCACTCGGTGCCGAAGAAGCCCGCCTGACCCGCAGGCGCCCCCAGCGACCAAGGGCATCGGAGTTGAGCCCCGGGAGCAGCCGCGGGAGGGGAGCGGCGCGGCCCCGCCTTACAGCCACGAAGAAGCGATGCAGAAACGACAGATGAAATCGCAGTTTGCTTTACATTTGGAGAAAGCTCACTGAAATCTCCAGCTCCTCTAAGGGAAGGACATGTCCCAGCAGTGCTACAAAGTTCAGCCCTCACCACTGTAACAGGAGACTGAGTAACCAAAGCCCCTGGCACCGGAAAGAAACAGCGACTGTAGCCAATATGTGTGTAACGCTTCCCTGAGAAGCACCGAGGCCGCCACTCGCAACAGTAAGAGTCCTGCGGGGGCGGGGGGCAGGCAGGAGGGCTCGGCCCCGTCTGCATCTGGCTGCTAACTCCCTCTCCGCCCAGGACTCCCCCAAAGTCGGGAGCGCTCCGGGGAGAAACGTGGCTGGACACACCCACCAGACGGCCCCAGAGCCGGGTCGACGGGACTCTTCGCAGACACAAGTCCTGTTTTCCATTTTCCCCGTTTGCAAGGATTTCGACGGCTCCCTCTGACTTCGGATGAGACCGGAGGCAACGATTTACAGACTCGCAGCACACAGAGCGGGCTGAGAAGATGGGCGTCTGTGGAGGGGTCATTTGCGTCCCGACCTGCAGCGATTACGGACCCTCTGCCTTCTCAGCCCATCTTCTGCAGCGCGTGGCATCCTCAGACACGGCATGCCAGCGCGGGCTCCCCTGCCAGCTGGGGAGCAGGACTGAAAGCAGACTGGCGGAGGCTCTTCTAACTCACAAAATAAACACTTACTTTCCATTTGCTCCTATAGTACAAGCAGCAGACGGCGTGTGGGCCCAGGGGTGTCAGGCACAGAGGGCGTGCGGGTTCAGGTGCATGGTGTCAGCTCTGAGCCTGCTGCGCCAGCCCTGGTCAGGTGGACCCTCCCTCCCCGAGGACAGGGTGCAAAGTACCCTCTCTAGCAGTTCTGATTCTCTCCTGCACTGTCCTCTACCACCGCCCGTGGGGATGTGGACCCTGCTCCCCACATCTAACCACTGCTAGATGCAGACCGTCACTGTCAGTGAGCCTCTAGGCAGAGGTGCCAGGGGCGACACTGCACAGGTGGGGTGAACCCCACGCCCCAGTCGAGCAAGGCCACACAGCACACACACAAAGTGGGTCCAAAGCACTGTGACCAAGGCCGGGAAGGCCCTGCAGGGCCTGCGTACCTGGTGTCACTCTCATGAAGCTCTTTCCAAGACCTCCCAGCCTGGGTCACAAGCCCAGATCCTGGGCTTTACATGGCCTGCTCCTTAGTCACCGGAGCCACAGGGAAGCAGCTTTGGTTGCCTTTTTCTTTTTCTTTTAAAGAAGGAGGCAGGCAGGCAGGCAGGCAGGAAGGGAGAGGAGGAAGAAGCACCCACTGACTCAGGTGCTCGGGGTTCCGTGTCTGTCCCCTGGATTGAACCCAGCCTGCAGCTGCATGTGAACTGAGCCCCAGCTCTGGGCTTCACCCCCGAGCCACCGGAGCACGCCTGTAGCTGCTTTTAAAACAACATAATCAAGATTTCTCACAGTGACCAGATGAGCACCATATGAGCTGTAACGGGCTGACCGAAACTTCGAGGGGAAGCGGGGTGGCATGGTCATAAGCAGGGAGGGGACAGCAGGAAGTGACCCACTGGAGAATGTTCAGAATTTGACCGGGACCCCCGCAAGCGTTTAGGCACCAGCAGCCCCTGAAGCGGGTGGTCAGCCTGCAGCAGGGGGCTCAAACCACGCAGGGACGCGGGCGCCCCTCAGCACCAGGCGCACAGGCCCACACGCGGTGGGGGGCATCTCCGGTTAACTCGGTGCCACTTCCCAATCCCTGCTGTCACGGCCAGCAGTCCTGCATTCCTGGCAGAAGACCATCTTTCCTCAGGAGAGGAGTCAACAGCTCAGTGCTCCTTACATGGGGCTTTCAATATTGTCCTTAAAAAACGCCTGGGAAGCCATTTACAAAATCGTTTTCCCAATTTCACGGAACTTCTCTCAAACTTGAGCAGATCCCAGGCTGCAGGGTTTTGCGCCGCAGCTGCCCGGCTAATCCCCGGGCCCGAGCTTGGCTCCAGCCCACGGCCTCGGCCTGACCCACCGCGCGGCCCGCGGAGCGCCCAGCCCGTTCCCGGCCTGGTCCCGGCCCCGTCCCGGTCCCCATCCCCGGCCCCGGCCCCATCCCGGTGCCCGGCCCCGTCCCGGTCCCCGCCGCCCGCCGCCCTCCCTCCTCGGGCCGCGCCGGAGTGACGCGAACCGGCCGGGCGGCGGGTCCCCAAACCCGGCCCGGCGGGAGCGGGTGTCCGCCGGCCCGCGGCCTGGGCCTCGGCCGGACCAACGCAGGCAGGCCCGGACCGGCCGACCAGACCCGAGGCCCGAGGTCCGGAGGCGGCGGCCACCCGCCGGGGTGACCCGGGCGCCGCGCCGGCGGAGAGGGCGGCGGGGAGGCGACCCCGGGCGGGGAGGGGACGCCGCTCACCTGCAGCCGCCGCCGCCGCCGCCACCTGCTTGTCGCGCGCGCGGCCTCGGCGTCGCCTGTGCCGGCCGCTCGCCGCTGCGTCGGGCCCGGGCCGGCGGCCCTGCGTCGGGCCTCAGCGAGTGCGGCGCCCGCCGCCGCCGCCGCCGCCGCCGCCGCCGGCGCCCATGCCGCCCCGCCCGGCCCGCGCCCTCCGCCCTCGGCCGCGCCGCCACTTCCTGTCGCGCCGCTCGCACAGTTCCGCCGGCGGGGCCGGGACGCGGGCGGGGACGCGGGCGGGGACACGCGCTCGGGACGCGCCGCATGCAGGAGGGAGGCGCGCGACGGTCGGCACACGCGGGGCCAGGTCACGCGAGCGGAGGAGGGACACGCGGGCAGGGCGGCAGGGGCGGCCGCGGGGACGGCGGACGCCCGGGGGCGGCGGAGGGCACCCCTGGAGGGCACCCTGGGGACCGGCGGGGGCGGGGGGCCCGCCGGCCAGGGCCCGGGGCCCGAACGGTAACGGACGCGGCGGCGGCGGCGGCGGCCAGGCGACCCGGTGGAGATCCGGCCCCGCGAGGTGGGTCTGGGGCGGGACTGGCGGCGCAGGAAGGGACCGCGGGGCACACACGCGGACCTGGACGTGGGGCCCGGACGCCGACCCGCCTGGGAGCTGCCGGGGGCGGGGAGGCCGCCGGGCTGCAGGGCCTGCCCAACTCCCCTCCTCTGCGGGGGCGGGCCCTGGGGTGGTCCCCGGACAGGCCCCGCCCCTAGGGTGGGTCCTCGCCGCGGCAGGGTCGGAGCGGGGTGTGGCCCGAGCTCCCGGGGTCGCGTTTCCGCCGCCCGCCGGCCCAGGTGCTGCGCCCTGACTTATTTCTGGGGACACCGGGCTGGCAACGTTATCGCTGGCCGCCTAGGCCCCTGCTCACCTGTGGTCACTGGTCCTGTCATCCGCAGGAGGAGGGCCGACAGACAGACGTCTGTCCCTAGACTCGGGCGCTCTCCACCGCTTCCCCAGGGGCGCCGGCGCCAGGTCCTGGGGGAGCAGACCCGGAGCTTCCCTGCAATCCCAGGCGCTGTCACTGCCCCTGGGTTTATTTCAGAAAACATCTCAGCGAAGATGCAGTAAATGTGTGTAGCTGCTCAACTCCAGATTCCCTTATCCTTTTGAAAGCAGAGTTGCGGTTTGAAATACTGTGGAAATTAAGCATTCGTAAAGCCTTAGCCCCTGCATGGCCACTTCGGGTCCTCCCTCTTAGGGTGACTGCCCGCGGGGCTACAGAGAAACAGATGCTGGCGTCACAGCACATATTTATGGAGCAGGAACGCAGCCCCCCCGGTGGAGCGGCGGTTGGGTCCGTGGTCTCCCAAGGAGCAGAGGCCCGCGCCCCTGGGTTCCCATCCCGAGTGCGGGGGGAGAGGGGACAACCACAGTCAGCAACCAAGCAGATTTAGAAGTGAAACGCTCCCCTCTCGCTGCCTGCCTGCCTGCCGACCGCCTTCATTCTTGCCTGCACCTTTCTTTAGAACAAAGCCAACCAAGTGGGCACAATCAAGCCGGAACCCTCATGCACCTATTCTTAACTTCAAGCATTTTTCAATCTGACTGTCAAAAGCCTGTATCCGCGGGTGCTGTGTAATCTCCGGGAGGGTAAACAATGAGTCCCTCTCTGCATTAAATAAAATCCACCCGGAACCTTTCTGCAGGGATGACCCTCCGGTGGCTGATGCCTGGGGAAAGCCTTGGGATGCTTTTAGAAGTACCTTCTAAAGCGAATGGAAATGGGCCTCGTGTGGACACCTGGTCACCCTTTCACCTTGACTTGGAACTTTCAGATGGACTCAGAATGCTTAGCGTGTCTCAACAGCGCATTGCTTATCACACAGTGGACCTGTATCACCTGCTGGCGCAGACCTCAGCTGAGCAGGACTGGACGAGAGCAGAGCAAACGCTGAAGGGAGCTGGGAAGTCAGCCACTGCCTGGAGTCACTGGGGCCCCAGGCTCTGAGACAGGCAGAACGCACCCCACGCCTGCCTGCCAGCCTGCTTTCACCTGCTTAAACAGTCAAGGCCATCGGTAGGCGCTGGCATGCAAACGGAGGCCAGCAAAGCTCTGTGTTTTGTGCACCTGTTCCGTCTGGCGCCAGGGCCCGATGCGGTCACAGTGCGTGAGTTTCTCGTGCCTCTGGGCAGTGAGGTTTTCCTGTTAGGGGAGAAACTCCAGGGCCCAGCCACCAGTTAAGATGGCAAGGCAGGCCCAGTCAAGTGCTCTTTGGCACAAATGTGTGGAGGGAGGGGAGTCGCACGCAGGCGTAAAGAAGGAGGCGAGTGTTTGAGCGTCCTGAGTGTGGATTCGGTTTGGGAGAAGACTCCCTGTTCTCAGGGCCAACTTGATGCTGAGTCATTTCTCAGGTAAGTAAACCCAGCCCAAGAGGTGACACCAGGGTCAGAGGGCAGACAGCTGGATTCCAGTTAGCTCCCAGCCCAGAGGGGCCTCTCCAGTTCCCACTCAGTCCTGCTGGAGAACTTTCCCATCGAGTCTTGCCCAGGCTCTGCTGCCTGAGGGGGTGGGGCGTGGCTGGGCCCATTCATGGAGGCTGAGCTGGGGCAGCTGGACTGGGGTGGCAGCCACTGCCAGGGAACTGAGCCAAGCTCAGAGCCAGCTTGTGACCTTGCCAAGGACATTACCCCGTTGGGTCCTCGTTTCTGTTTCTTAGAGCTGGGAGGTCCCACGCTGGAGGTCCTGACCTAGAGCTGATTCAAGCATTTCTCCAGGTATCGCCACCCAAGATGGAGAGCTTAGCCAAAACGAAAATAAAAGCTTCTCTGGGTAACTCCAACACGTTAGCACTGATCCCAAATGGGTGGTAGTGTCTGTTTCAATTCATTCGTAGCAGGAAGACAGGAAGGAGAGCTGTAATTTTCTGCTACTTTGAGCGTAAGCTTCTGTGAGAGCAAAACTCTGTACAAGAGTTTCTCCGGGCAGAGACTGCCCTGCCCCCAGCACGATGCCACACCCCCAGAAAGTATTGGAAAACTGCCCGCAGGCTGCTGGCCCCTTCAGAAACCCAGAGAGGCTGCAGCCAGGCTGGAGGTCAAAGTCCAGGTCAAGCAGGTGAAGTCGCCCTCCCCAGGGCAAGTCTAGACCAAGTCCAGCAAATGCGGGGTGAGGCCTGCAGTTGGAGCCGGGCTCCCCCTGCCCTTCGCTGAGAGGGCAGCTCTGGACGCTGGGACATGGGGTGATGTCTCAACCAGCGTGGCTGTCATGTTTTGGGTATCAAGGACCCAGCCCAGCCAAATCCGAGGGCTGCAGCCTGAGACCAGCGTCATTCCACTGAGCCCCACAGAGGGGTCAGGGCGGCACCGGGCAGAGGGCAGGCTGAGCGGCAGTCGGAAGACTGAACTGTGCGGGGGGGGGGGGGGGGGGAAGGCCCAGCAGCGTGAGGTCTGGGCTCCGCCTGCCCGGCCCCGCCCTGTCCTGCCCTGTCCCGGCCCCTCTCCTCTCTCTCAAGTATCTCAATGCCCCGTGAGCCTGCAACCCTCACTCTGTGCTATGGATGCAGCCAGGAGGCCCTTCCTGACACACGGACGGTGAGAGAGACCGTGCTCTTCTCACTGAGAAACGCCGCTTGGCCAGGACGTCCCGGGTCTGCCCCCCGACTTTGCAGACAAAAGGGGGTCGGTCGTTCTGTGCACCTTCTTCTAAACTGAAGGCCTGTAGGTCTCGAAATCCGTTTTCTCCTTTGCATCAAATCATTGTTCTCTGGAGTTTGAAAAAAAAAAAGGTAACACGGGTGCACCCTGGAATAGCAGTGGGGTCAGCTGCCTCTGGCCGGCACAGTCCTCAGATGTCCCGAGGACCTGGGCTTGTGTCCCAGGGCCGGGGGAGCAGCCAGAATGAACCACAAAATAAAATAAAGTGCTTCCTCCTCTCTCTTCGTGCTGCACCTGTCCCTTAACAAGAAAAGGGACATGCGGTTTCTGGACATTGACCCGCTGGGATGCTGCGTTTCTAGTAGACACTCACCTCACAGGGCCGTTGGCCTCCAGGACCTGAGGCACCGGAGGGAGCTACTCGAGCCGTTTGGTTTCAGTTGTTCGGGGAGTGTTTCTGGAAGACAGAGCACAGCGCCTGCCAAGGGTCAGCGCCTGGGGGCGCGGGTGTTAGGCTGGGAGAAGTGACTGGGAATGAATGACTGGGAATAACCGAAGATGCGTTGTTTCTGGGGACCCTGCACCCAGCTCAGCGCCCTGCCTGCTTCCGCCCGGCAGTCCCGCTCAGGTTCACGGCATCGCAGAGTGAGGATGGTCTGTGTGTGCCCTCCCCGCATCGGGACTGGGGCCCAGCACCTCCTCTCTGAGCAAGGGGAGAGCCCCGAAGCTGCTGTCAGTGCTGAGGCCCTTGGGGACCATGTCCCACGTGGTCCCGCAGCCCTCTCGCCCCACGGAGCCTCATTTTCCTTCAGGGTCAAGAGGGGCTGATGGGAGGAGCCGCCCTGCTGGGCGGGGGGACCTCTGGGAGGGCCAGGAGACAGCACCGGGAGAAGCCTTCTAGAAGAGTCCCTGCAGTTCCCCTTCCCAGCCTCTGGGGCCCCCTGCTGCCGCCTATCCAGGCTCTCTGTCCAGCACCACCCCGTGTCCTCTGCGCTCCCGTCCCGTGCCCGTCTGACGCACCTGCGTGTGTCCTCTCCGCCCGCGGCCACCCTGACCCCCAGAGCCCTGGGAGCAGTGCCCGCCCGGCCGCCCTGCCCCGGGGGTGCCTGCACCCTCCACCTCCCTCCGACGTGCCATCCTGCCCAGGCCAGCGCGCCCTCGCCCCTTCGCCCTCACCTGGGTCGCTCTGGGTTTGCTTCGGCCAACGGGGCCTCAGCAAAGGAGGCGCCCGACAAAGCTCCAAGCGGTGCCTGGACTCGACGGCAAGAAGGGCCGAGATGACACGCTTACGTTGAGTCTGTTTTACCACGACTGAAAGCAAATGAGCGCTTCAGAAAACATGAAGGGGCTTTGAAAAGACCTGCACGGGGGCTGTTACCGTGGGAGCCCTGTGACTCTGTCCCCAGGACACGCCACCACCACCGTGAAGCTGAGAGCCCTGAGCACATCCGACTTCAGGTGCCGGGGAGCCCCGGAGCCAGCAGGGGCCCCCTGGGCCAGCCTAGCACCAGGCCACAGACCTGCAGGCTGAGGAGCAGGTGTCCTAAGCCACTGGGTCTGGCGGTGGGACCAGCCGAGGCCCCCTCTCCCACCCCACCAAGAGGTCTTAGCAAGTCCCTCTGAAGAGGATGAGGACGGAGAGAGGCCCATCGGCTCTGTGGTTGCAGGTCAGGCCTCGCCGTCCGGAGCAGAGACAGCTGCCGTGCTCCAGGTGATGGACGCTGCGGCACCTGGGTGCCGGCCCGGAGAGCAAAGGGACCCCGGGGTGCAGGCAAGTGACTGCCTCAGGGTCACGTCACAGGATCGAACGCAGGTGTCTGACAGATAAGGCCCAGAACCTGCGGAACTAAGTTGTCCCAGTTACTTAGTTACTCCTTTATTTTCAGTTTTGCGTTAGAATAAAACCGGGAACTTGGGGGGTTTCTGTTGCGGGCCCCTGACCGCGGCCCCCGCCTGCCCCCCGAGGGCCCCTCGCTACGATCTCAGCTCTGCCAGGTCTGAGCCAGTACTGGGGAGAAAGGTCAGCTCCAGGGACGTCTGTCCCCACGGGCCTGGCAGCACCCTGAGCAAGGATGCCGCCGTGAAGAGACCCAGCGTGGGGACAAGCAGGGTGGGAGCAAGCCCTGCGGGCATGCTGAGGAAGGGGTGGGCCGAGCCCTGAGGGTGGCAGAGGGGCCACTGTGGCAGGAGGGACAGCAACTGTGGGCCAGGACCTCGACAGGTCGGCCTGGCCCGAGCTCTGGCTGCTGCACCTGCAAACACGCCGCTCAGGGGCAGCCCAGGAGCCAAAGCCAGAGTGAGCATGCTCCCTGCGGCACGTGTGCCTGAGACACATTCTCCCCGGTGGCGTCTCCTGTCCTGCGGCGGGTCCCTGCATGCCCGCGCCCCCGGTTCTCAGACGAGAAGACTGCTGGCGGCGTCGGCTCCCAGGCCACGAACAGACTGGAGGCTTCACAGGACATCACGGGGGAAACACTCCCTCTTGGTCAGACCCTGAGGGCCGACAGTGGGGGACAGAGCAGCCCTTCTCGCGCCCACTGGGCTCTGCAGCCACGGGGCCCAGCCTTCCCTCCGCGGCACCAGCCATTGAGCGAGGGCCCGATTTGCCCCGTCGCTCTGCTGCTGGGCCGTCTCCGTACACGTTTCTCTGTGTGCTGGGTCGCATTTTACGGCAAATTAATAGAGTGATAAAATTGCCGAGGGAATGCTTAAAATCCTCAAGGACGATTTCCAAGCAATTTAGAAGCAATATCCTCACATAAGTGGAAGTGTTAACTGTAAATAACTAGGGCCCATCTTCCAAGAACGACGCTGTGCCGGCCTGACTGGTCGGTCAGGTCTGAAGCAAGAAGCCAGGTCTGCAGACAGGGGTGGGGGCCAGTCCCAGGCCTGCAGGCTCCACCCCTGCAGCAGGCGCCCCCACCCAGTGCTGAGGGCTGGGCCAGTCTCCTGGGGGTGTCCCCTGATGGCGGCAACACCCGGGGTCCTCAGGGAGGCCTCTCATTCCAAACGGGAGTCACAGAAATGCCCCTTGTCACGCGTGCTGCGAGGCCCCACGGGGTCGCGTCGGAGGGCACATGCGGAATCATGCTAGCGGAGATGCGGTGCTGGGGGCGCGTCCCTGCTCCCTCCTGCCTTCGGTGCGCAAGGTCGAATTGTCTTCGTGACCTGAATGACTGGTCAGCTGTCCAACTCTATAAGCGCTTTCTAAAGAGGGGGGCCCGGCCTGGCCCAGAAGCCCGGGGTGAAGAACAGCCCCGCCCTCGCCCCACCTGCAGAGGCCCTGCCAGCAGCCTCAGCAATAACGAGCCTCGGGTTCCCATGGGAGGGCAGGAGGGCGAGGCCCTCCCGGAACAAAGTATCCGGCAACCTCAGCGGCGTGTTGCATGAGAAACGAACAGGTGCGTTCCCACCTGCCGCCAGGGCTGACCGCAGTCACGGCGGCCCTGAGCGCCTCCCCTGGGGCTGTGGCCTGCGGCGGCTATGACCAGGTCCCAAAGGGCATGACAGCAGCTCCGACGTCCCCGCTCCGGAGGCTGGAGCGGGTCTGCCCAGTCCCCAGCTTCCAGCGGCCTCAGGTTCCTCTGCTGCCGGAGCACTAGCCCGACCTCCGCGCCCTGCATGTGCGTCCTCCTGCGCATCTGTCCCCACACCCCTTCAAATGACACCAGTCATTGGATAGGTCCTACTCCGGTGTGACCTGTCTTAGCGAAGGACACCTGCACCCCCAAACCCCAAAGGTCACAGCACAGTCCGGGTCCTGGAGACCAGGACTCCTCACGGGAGCTGGAAGGGGCCCCCCGCTCGGCCCGTAACACCTGAAGCCCGAACACGGAGACGCCTCGGGCTCCAGGAGGAGGCCTCCAGGCTCCCTGCTTTGCGGGCGTGGGCAGAGGTGCTGTGTGACCTCCCTGACGTGCAGCCTGTTGTGAGCCGGCCCCTCCCGGGGGGCTGGGCCTGCCCGGGCCTCCTGTGGCCATGAGGTGCCCCAGGGGTGCTGCTCGCCTGACCGGGACCTGCCATGGAAGGTGCTCGTTTTACAGAGACCCACCCACCGCCGGCAGACAGCCGCGTGGCGGGCGCCTTCTGGACGGTGTGCCACGGCCGCCGCACAGGTAGGGTGCAGGTCGCCCTCTGGCCGCAATGCTCCGCCAGGCTCCTCGGTCAGGAAGGTGGGCCTGAGGGTGAGAGCTCGGTGCCCTGTCCTGGGACAGATCGCGCCACCCCCTCTGACCCCACATACCTGGGGTGTGGTGGCAGGTCCCCAGAAGTTTCAGGAGGAAGAGTCGGCATTCCTGAGGCTAAGATCTCTAGGGCCCTCCTGCCACGGCCCCTCTCTCTGCCTCATGGGCCCCTCCCAGACCCTGCCCCAGGCCCCCTCACCCTCCTGTGGGTACAGGAGCAGGCTCCCCTCAAGGACAAGGAAGGTTTCCTGGCAGACATATGTCCCTGCAGCTGGGGCCATGACCTTTCGTGACCATGGACCCAGGAGAAGCCTCGCTGCCTAGAGATGCAGGGTCAGGGCACCAGGCTAGACCTGAGTCCTCGCAGTCCCAGCCACCTGAAGTTGAGAGTCACCCAGCAGCGCCCCAGGTCCCGGCTGCCGCGAGTGAGGAGGAGCAAACCCAGGGCCGGCAGGGCGTCTCTACGGCATGGCTCCTGGCCCTGGTCACCGTCCCCCCGGGGCCATGGGGAGAGGACGGGCTTGAGGATGTGCTGGCAGTCTCCCCGGGGACTGGTGGGAGAGCCGGACAGACCATGTCTGCAAGACAGTTTGGGGCGGAGTCTCTGGGCGGCTGGGTGGGAGGACCACAGAACTGGCGTCTTAGGGCAGCGCGGCATCTCAGGTCCCAGCTCCTGGCCACGACCAGTCGGCCAGCAGAGACTCGGGCCCCTGCCTCTCCAGTTCCTGCCATTTGCCAGGTCCCCGGGCACCCCTGGCTGTGGGGTGTCACCTGGTCTCTGCCTCCACGGCCCGTGGTTCCTCTGGCGTCTGTCCTCACTTGGCCTCCAACGAGGACGCCGCCGCTGTGAGGCCACGGGCCCGGCTGACGCCACCCGCCAGTCACAGCGGCGCCACGTGTGGGCACAGGTGCAGAGGTCAGGACTTACTGGGTCATCACGCGTCCCGTCAGACCGACCGTCCTGGCTTAGCAACGCTGACCAACCGCTCCTCCCGCACCACATGACCCGACCCCGTCTCAGTCCAACGCCTGAACACACATGCACACCGTGACACGCATGTGCCCGTCATGCACTTGCACACACGTGTGCGTGGACACACCATTCGATCAGTTCAACGCTGACAGTCACGACACGTCTGGGACTCACACATCTCGGCCACAGTGCGGCCCCAGGCCTGACATGTCCCACAGGGCGGGGCTCTGCTCATGGGCACCACAGCTGGGTGACACCCAGCCCAGCTCCCCAGGACTGCCCGCCCCTCCCAGGAGCACCGGCAGGCGTGAGAACCAGCTGGAAACGAGACGCAGGCCCGCCCTGCCCGCCGGCCGGCACCCCTCTCTGGGGTCTCTGAGGCCGGGTCCCCGGGGCCCTGCTGGCTCGGCACCCGTTGCTCCAGGGCTCCCGCTGGGCCAGGTCGCCCTCCCCCCGGGGCAGGGGCCCAGCCCTGAGTTCAGCCGAGGATTTAACAGGCAGTGACGCCCACTCATGGCTCACATGTTTCTTTGGAGCTGAGGAGTGGGGCACAGTTCTGCCCTGGGGGAGTGAAGCCCCAGAGGGTGCTCACAGAGCAACAGACAAACAGAAGCACCCGCCGGTGACATCACCACCCAAGGGCTCCATGCAGCAGGCGGGGGCGGACTCCGGCTCAAACCTCAGGACACGCCCTGGTGGAGTCGTGGTTATGTCGGCCCCCTCTGGCTGGGCACAGTCCGCATATGTTCCAAGGAGCTGGGGCCGTGAACCGGGGCCAGGGACCCACCAAGAGGAACAGCGAAGTAATAAATAAACGCTTCCTCTTCCTCGCTCTTCCTGCTGCCTGTCTGCTCTCCTTCATTCTGTCTGTGCCTTTCCTTTAAAACACACATATGAAGTCTCCACCGCGTATGTGTGATACTGGTCTCAAGGGCACAGAGAGAAATAGAAACAAGCGCCCAGAGGACAGGCTCTGTAAACGACGCCGTGGGCGCCCAGGGACAGACCTCCACCCCTCGGGACTCAGGGAGAGCCGATGAGACCCGAGTCTGACCACTGGGTGAGACGAGAGCCTGGCGGGTGGGGCCCCTGGTGGCAGGTGTTTTGATCGCTCTGTCGTGACATGCATCACAGAGAGGACAGTGACAGAAGCACCAGTTTGAAGTCCTTTTTCAATCCTCGTTAGTGGCACAGAACCAAATCACCCCGAGCGTCTGGCTGAGGGCTTCCCCGTGACACAGGACGCCCGCCTGCCCCCTGGCCCGCCTCGGCAGAGGACCCCACACACAGGCGTGCGAGCTCCCAGGGGAGCAGGCGTCGCCCAGCCACTTTCTGGAGTCAAAGTCAGGAGGTGAGGCCAGGAGGCTGCAGCGGGACAGATGGCTCTATGGCCAAGACCGGGGGAGTCCAGCGTAGGGACCAGGAGGTGACGGCCACCTCGTGTCCCTTAAACTCTACTGGCTCTGCTGGGCTGAGAACTGAGGCTCAGCAGGAAAGGAGGGTGGGGGACCCCAGAGGCCAGCAGGCTGGGCCACTGTGGACGGGTGGGCAGTGGGTGGGGCGTGGGGGCAGGGGCAGGAGCAGCCTAGGAGCGTGGGTCCCTCGGGAGCCGACTTTGTGAGGCCTCGAAGCCACACCGGCCTGTGACCATGCCGCCGCCACCCCGGCTCCCAAGACCGGAGGCCCCCGTGGCGCTGCCCCGTCACTGGCTCCGCGCCCGCGATCACACAGCTGCAGGGTCGCCGTCCCCCAGACGGCTCAGAGGGTCCAGGGACCTCCCCTCCCAGCTGGAAGACAAAGACGGCGCACACACTGGCCGCCCGAGAACCCCGAAGGACAGACCCAGAGCCCTCTGTACTCTGCGGGGCCCCTCGAGGGGTCCCAGGCCCTCCCACGAGGCCCGCCTCTCACCACCGGGACCCCACTGCCGGGGACCTGTGGCGATGGTCTGCAGTCAAAGACAGAGGACGTGTTTGCAGGGCGAGCTGCCGTTTGGTCATTCTCCGGTGCCCGAGTCGGCTGCCCTTGGAGCCCTTCATGGGTCCAAGGTGTCCCCCAAAATGTGCTGCAGCCTCAGAGGTGTGTGTCTGCCTCCTGGGGACAGGCCAGCTCCTGGCAGCCCACAGCTCTGCTCACAGGCTGTCCGTGGACGCCACGAGGCCACCGTGGACGGTTTGAGGTTTGAGCCCACGAAGAGGGACGGTCACTTTTTTCAGGAACATGTTTTGTTGTCGATGAGAACGATGCTGGGTGGGCGTGAGAGCGGGGGGCGCTGCCCTGCTGGGGACCTTCCCTCAAGGTCAACAGTCCCACATGCCGGCCAGCTTCCAGCAAGTGGACATGAGCTGGCTGTGCTGCCAGGCTGCCCACCATCTCGATGACACGCTTGCTGTGACAGACGGAGCCTTCTCTGGATGAGGGGGTCCTCCGTCCAGGGAGAAGGCCTCCTGCCTGCCAGGGTCCCCGGAAAGTCCAGCTGAGGCCACGGGAGCCGGGCCCTGGTGCTGGGTGGTGGCCGGAGCCTGTCCCCTGAACTGAGAAGTGATGGGTAGGAAGAATGAGGTGGGCGGGGCCGTGAGCTCGGACGGTGGTTTACGGGTGACTTGTAGGTGGGGTCCCGGGACTGGGTGGCGGTGAGCAGGCCTCACATGAAGGGGTCTCCTCACGCCCTCGCTGGTGTGCCATTCTGATCAACACCAGCACTGTCCTGGTGTGCAACAGGCATCTGTTCTGCCAAGATGCATCGGTCTGTCCACCCCTGGGGACACAGGCATTAGAGGGTCAACCACGCGCGTTGCTGGTTGGAGTGGAGCCGGAAGGGACAGTCAGCAGGCAGCAGCCCAAAAGGGTGTCACTGTGGTTCAGGGGACAGACAGACAGCCCGGTCAGGGACTGAGCGGCGCAGGACATGGCACCAGGCTAGAGAGGCCCCTGGGGGGAGCGGGCCCCGGCCAGCCTGCGCCCACGCCCTCTGGCACATGGTCCCTGAGCTGCGCGTGGGGAGGGCACGCAGGTTCAGGGGCATCTGGGCTCAGGTGTGGCTGTGACAGGGGCCAAGGAGCGTCCTGCACGCGAGTGTCCAGAACCGAGCTGCGGCCACTGTGGAGCCCCGACCCTGGGCACAGCCGAGGGCAAGCTCCCCAGGCGGCCGCGGAAACAGGGCAGCGGGGGGCTGGGCTGCTCGCTGGGCTGACCGAACCGGGATCTTAGGTCCGGATGGCTGCAGGCTGGGCAGCGGCCCCGCATCGGTGGAGCGGCCGCTCTTGGGGAGCACTGGCGTGCTGCCTCCATGTCCAAGTTCTGAGGAAGGAGGTGTCCTTTCTTCTTTTTAAAGGACAGGAGCAGCAGGAGTGGTGGGAGCACTTCATTGTTTTATTCAGCTGTTCGTCTTGGCTGCTTCCACTGGCCCTGAATGCAAACCCGGATGCAAACCTGGGTCCTTGGGACATGTGGACCGCACCTACGGCCCTCCACCAGGACGCGCCAAGGAGTTTTCAAGGCAAAAAGTAAGGATGGCGAAACCCTGAAGCCTGTGCCCTGATGGCTCTGGCGATGGGCCTGCAGCCGGGGTGGGGACCACGCACATCCTCAGGACCCAGATTCGAGATGCAGGACTGGGGTTAACCGCCAAAAATAAAGAAACAGATAAAGAGGAGCGCCGTGGTGGCTCAGATGTTAAGTCTGTGACCCCAGCGTAGTCCACACTTCCCCAGGTCCTGAGTTCACATCCTGGGGTGAACAACTAAATCAAATAAATACTTTCTTCCTCCTCTCTTCCGCCTGCCTGCTCGCCTTCATTCCTTCCCATACTTGCTCTTAAACAATAAAGCATATTCTCCTCTTCTTTCCTGCCTTCCTTAAAAATGTTCCTTCTTCCACCAGGCCCTGGTGGCCTAGTGGGTAAGTGTGCCGGACACGGCTCCCACACATCCCCGGGTCCCAGGTTCTCCGGGGCCGGGACGACACAGACGAGCACATCCATGAACAGAGCGCTCCTCCTCCTCTCCCCTGCGGCTGCAGCCCCCCCCCGCCCCCGCCGCACCGCTCCTTCAGGAAACAGCTCTGAGACGTGAAAACGGAAACACGGGACACTCGTTGACACGCTGAGGTGCTCGGCCACTGCGAATGTGACTTCCACGAGGAAAACGTCTCCCCTTTGTCCCGCGGGGAGGGCTCCTTTCAGGGAGCGACGCGCCGAGGTGACTATGGTACTATCTGCCACAGACCATGCACTGTGTGCGTCACGAGGCGCCCGCGGGCACAGGACGGGTGTCGGCGTGCCTCAGTGCTGGAGGGAGACAGCGGTGACATCTGCTGCCCGCTGCGGTCCCTCCGGGCTGGGTCAGGGCCAGCCAGAGGCACACTGCCCTCTGGGGGTCCGCGGCAGATGAGTCCCAGGGGGCGGGCTCTAGCCTAGCGGGAGGACCGCCAACAGAGGGCTGGTGCTTCCGGCCGGCTGGGCCTGCTTTATTCTGCTCCTTAGACAGGACAGCTCTAAAGTCAGGGGCCAGGGACACGGGACACCCCTGAGCGGGCCCCAGGCTACTGTGCAGTTCAGAGAAGCCTCCCTGGTCAGTCCCATGTGACGCCGTGCACCTGGACGGGAGGCAGGGCTGATGCTTTTTAAGTCCAGGTCCCGCTTTTGTCCTCTGAATCAGCGGCTATGCCGACACAGCCTCCCAGGGCGGCGGCTGCGTCTGCGCGAGGTTCCTGTTGGGAGCCGGTGCCCCTCGAGAAAGGAAGGGGTACCAGGCAGTGCCCCCACTGCTCCCTGGGGCATCGGCCGTGTCGTCTCCTCTGACACAGGAGCTTGGATACCCCCAGGGCGGGGCTGGCGGGACAGAGTCTACTTAAGGCCGTCCAGGGCTGCTCAGCCCCCAAGCCCTTCAGAGACCCTTCAGTGGTGTCTGCTGTCCCTCTAGACACCACTGTACCCCACCCCCCAGATAACTACTCCAGCTCGCTGTCCCCTGGGTCCTGTGACAGCCACTCGCCCTGCATGTCCTCTGGTCTGGGTCAGCTCTTGGCGCTTGGCAAGGCCAGCAAGACAGCCAGGGGATGGACACGGTCACGGGTCTTGCCCTCGGGAAGGCAGCCCTGGAGGAGGCAGACCAATGGGATAGTTTGGACCAAGGTCACCTGCGTGACCCAACAGGCCTCAGGGGTGGGGATTACCCTGAGGTGGGGTCTCCATCAGGCTCTACATTGGCATGAAGACCTGGACAGAGTCTGGACGACAGGCCACAGAGCCCCACCTGGGCTCAGGGTGCAGGCCGCTGAGTCACGTCCCCGGGACAGCAGCCTTGAGGACTTGGGACAGCGGCGTTCGGCTCGCTGGCTTGTCAAAGACCCTCGTGACAAAGTCTCAGTGGGAAAACCTCTTGCAGAAGCGCCGTTTTCTTAAAAAGCCCAGTAGAGTGACACTTGAAAAGGCCACCGGTACCCCGGCAGGGACGGGCAGGAGCCGCCTGCAGGTGGCTGGCGGCCGGGCTCTGCTCAGGGCCCGGTCAGGCCTGGTGGGCGCGCGGTGTCCACCATGGACGACCCCCAGAGCTGCTGCCCACCTCGGGGCCGAATGCAACGGCGTCAGCCGGACACTGGCGTCATGGTGTCAAGTGTGCCGATCACAAGCTCCGCAGATCTGGGGCCTCTGGGGGGACGGCCATGGGGGGGTCACACTGCCGGCACCGAGGGGTCTGCCCTCTCCACACGGCCCAGAGGCTCTCCTGTGCCACCGGGTCCGCGTCCGCGTCCGATCTTCCTCGGACTGCCCGACTGCCAGCGTCGCGGGGGCCCTGGGCCTGCCGCCCGCGCCGAGTCTGGGGCATCTGGGCTTGGTTTTCTAGGAATCAGTCTTTCTGTTCCGTTTCACAAGTTGGGACATGGCGTGCAGCGTTCCTGCCCGAGTCCCCTCTCTGCCCACCCCGTCCCTGCGTACCCTGGTCACTCAGGCTCAGCTGCTGACATTGGGTGGGGGGGCGGGCAGGCAGGACTGGAGCCTGGGGGGCCCCCTGACGTGGGGCTCTCTCCCGCCTGGAGCAGGCTGCTCGAAATAGGCCCGGCGTGGGCACCGGGAGGGAGACGCTGTCAGAGCCCTGAGTCACCGTCAGCACTCCTGCCAACACTTCTAGAAACAGATATTTTGGGTTCTTTGGGAGCAGCTTCTAAAGGGGGCATGTGACGGGCCTCGCAGGAACGTCGCTCTCACACAGCCAGGTGTGCGGGGCTGCCGGGGCTGAGCCAAGGTCCCCCGGGCACAGACCTCCCCCGTGATGGGTGGATCAGCGAGACAGCGGGGCAGCCTGGACAGGTCAGCATCTCTCTGTACGTTCCTCGCTGGCACAGAAGGGACTTCAGAAGGTTCCAGAAGACTAAAGAGCCTGGCCCGCCGTCAGTGTCCAGGCAGGGAGCTCCCTGAGGCGTGAACTCTTGACAGATGGCAGGGTCTGTCCCAGGGCCTGCTTCCCAGGCTCGGGGAGAAACCCGACTCCCCTCTGGCGCCAGCAGAGCGGTCAGGCCATCTGCACCTCAGTTGCGGGTGCTGGTCCTGGGCCACTGCGGCAGAAAGTATGCTGGGGGACGGCGGCTTCCCTCTCTGAGGCAGTGTCAGTGCCCAGCCACCCGAGGACGCTGCCGAGAGCCTGTAGGACTGAATAGCGGCAGAGGCTGGGGCCACGGGGCTCAGCACCGGGAGGAGTGGGTCCCCCTCTCCCCACTCCAGCCCCCACCAGCACGCCCCACCCCGCTGACCCAGCCCAGCCCCTCCGCCTACGGAAGCCGGCCAGGTCCAGACCCACTCCTGGTAGATGGTGCTAAATTAAATAGTCTACTAAAACGACAGTGGTCACTCAAAAATGAGGGGAGGGGTGCTGGGGAGTAATATAAAAACTGCAGGCGCCCTGGTCCGCAGTGTTCAGCTGGCACAGTCCACATGCACCCCAAGGACTGGAGGAAGCACCAAGATGAACAACTAAATAAAATAAACACTTCTCCCTCCCCTCTTTCGCCTGCCTGCCTGCTCTCCTTCATTCCTGCTGAAACTTCCCCTTAAAAAACTAAAACATACCAGCAGGGAATGTGGGGGAAAGTGGTGGCGGAGCCCACTGGACAGTGGTGAAGGACAGACACTTGGTGACGTGATGGACGCGGCGTGCTGACAGCTGAGGGATGTGGACACTGTGCATGGGGAACCTATGCATATGGGTTAACGTTAATATGTAAAATCAAAGGCACTGTATAAAAATAAAGACAAAAGACAGAAACCCTGCACAGCCTTCGTCCCTGCCAGCAGCATCCCCTGAAACACCGTTGACAGAGGCAGATGGCAGCTGCCAAAAGGGACTGCGGGCCGGGTGCCATCCAACCCCCCGGGCCATACCGTCAAGGCCACGGCCCGCTTCTAGCCCCTTTCACAGAGGAGACACCGGGGAAACAGAAACCGTGCAAAGTGCAGCTTGGGGTGTTCGTGATTCCTTCGCTGTGACTTCACTGGAAAAGTCTAATTCCAGCTGAGACCAGGACCAGGAGGGACAGTGGGCGCAGTGAGTGTGAAGCAGGTGGGGCCCCGCCACCAGCCGCTCCAGATCCCCACCCTGGTTGCCGGTCCCACGCCCATGCTCTCTCCACCATCCGACACAGAAGGACCGACGGGGCAGCCTGGGTGCAGCCCTGAGATTCTCAGCTCCCTTGTCACCAATGAAGGTCTGAGACCTCCAGAAAAGTTGCTGGAGGAACAAAGGTCCCTGGTTCCAGACCCGCGGCCGGGGGAACCACCAAAATGAACAACTAAGTAAAAAAATGCTTCCTCCTCCTCTCTTCCTGCCCATCTGCTCACCTTCATTCCTGCCGGTGACTTTCCTTTAAATAAAAAGCCTGCCTCCACTAAGAAACAAGTCGTGTGCCTTTCCCCCTCTCCAGTCTCCTTCCTGCCTGGAGCATGGTTGTGATGGCTGAAGCTTCAGCAGCGATGATGTGATGTGAGGTGACCTTGAGTTTGGGAAGCCCAGTGTATAAACAAGGTCTAGAATGAAACACTAGATTTATAAATTCTAAAATCTGCGTTGTTCATGATCTCTACCCTCCCCTCCTCAGAGCTGAGCTGAGCTGGACAACGGGGTCCTTTCCGTGTTGAGAGCCTCTGGTGGACGAAGGCTCCAGATTCCAGGCAAGTGCAGGGATAGCTCTGGTCTGTGTGAAATCAGCCCCAGCAGAGGATGACAGCAATGTTTTACTTTAAATGAAAGATCAGGCAGGAATGAAGCAGAGCAGGAAGAGAGCAGAAAGAAGTGTGCACTTATTTACAGTTCATCTTGGTTCTTCCCTGCAGCCCAGGGACAACCCGGGTCCTTGGGACGTGTGTGGACTGTGCGTGGACTGTGCCTGGGAGGCTTCACTGCTCGGCCGCCAGGCGCACCAGCAATTCTTGTCTGGATGAGAAAAGCAAATCCTCAATCTTCTCGGTGACTTCACCAGATACAATTACACGATGTCAGCAACTAATTAAAATAGGAAAGAAGTAGGTGACGAGAAAGGAGCAGACTAGCCTTGAGCCAGCAGGCAACGCCCGCGGACAGAACGCGCCTGGCTGGCTTCTGCTTTGCTGCCATCGCGCGGGGTCCACGTCTGCAGTGCACTCCCCGCAGGCTCCTCCCGCTCTTCCCACGTCAGCAGGCAGAGGTGAGGGGGCCCCTGCACGGACTGCCGCCTGGCACACGGCGCCCGCTGGCGGGGCGACGCCACCTGGGGCAGCAGCGGAACGAACAGGGAGGGCACACACGGGCTCCTCATCCCGGTGGCCCATCTTGGGCTGAGGTTCACGCACGCCGCATGCCTGTGCCATAGGGGCCAGGGACGCCTGTCGCGTCCTGGCTGCGCTGCCCTCTCTCCCCCCCTGCCCAGAGCGCAGAGGACTCACTCCAGCGGACTTGCTGTCACCCCCAAGGTGTGCGCTCAGACGCAGACAACGCCCAGAACCTTCCACCCACTGTTGCGGGCAGAGAGCAGAGCAAGGAGACCGGGCCGTGGGCACCGAGCCTGGGTCACCACAGGAAACACTGGGACAGTGTCTGCAGCTGTTCAGGCCCATGATAAGATGGACAGCCATGCAGGTCAAGCAACGGCTGCGAGAATATCAGTGTGACCGTAAACGAGCTTGTGCACGCATGTGTGAACCAGTTAACAGTGGGGGCCGACGGTCAGGCCTTTGGCTCGAGACGGACCACTGGTCCCCTCACTCTCGTTTCTCAATCTCTCACGGCGCCCCTTTCCTCACCCGTCCCCAGGATGGATCCGGCAATCCAGGTCCATACCCCATGCTCCAGGGCTGCAGGAGCCGTGCCACTGGTCTCCTCCCGTCCCTGCCCATGACTCCTCCCGTCACGAGGAGGGAGGCGCCCCACTGCCCCACTGCCCCGCAGGAAGGCTCTGCAACCAGTAGGGGCGGCGCTGGCGAGGCGCAGGCTTACAGAGTGCACTGGGGCCTCGGGGAGCTTAGGGGCTCAGTGGCAGGAGAATCCCACAAGGGAACCTGTCCTGCAGCTTCATAGTGTTTTCAGGAAATTCCTGGCTTCAGGGGGGGTTGGAGGGTTCTGGTGGGTGGGTCCCAGCCAGGTTTCTGGAATCGCTTCCAGAAGCTACTAGGCTGCCTCAGATCAGGCTGCCCTTTTCCCAGCGCTGGGCTCCCCACCGCTGAGGGGTCCTTGGTGGGGTCAGGTTGTCTGTGGGTGGTCACCCGCCTCCAGCTCCAGCAGAGCCTGTGCCCGGCCCTTCCTGACACCCTACTCATTGATGAAGCTGGGACACGCTGGGTGTGGAACAGGCTGTCACCATCTCCCAGCAATTTCACAGCCAGGTCCAGGAAGGACTGGGGAGGGGATGCTGCTTAGACCGGCTGGCAGTGACCACCAGTAAGGGAGGTCATGGGGGCTGAGACAGGAGACGCACCCGGGGACCCCTGGGAGGCTGCAGGCCCTGCTCCTCACCGGGGTGAAGCCCCACAACTGTGTGGCGTACGCGCTGGTTTTGCACAAACTTCTATGACTGGGGTGTCTGGGGTGCCCGCAGGGCTCCCTGCGACACTGGGTCAGGCCTCTGGCAGGAGCACAGCTCAGGACAGGGTCTGGAAGATCCTGCCAGTTGTAAGGCCAGGTCCCGCACTCAGGAACTCAACTCAGTGAAGGGAAAGCAGCCAGGCTGCAGGGCAGGGAGGACAGTAAGGGGCACAGCCACATGCCTGCCCTTGGGGACAGTGCTGCTGAGCACACAGCACCATCTGCGGACTGGGGCGCTGCAGGGTGAGGACGTGGCGACCAGGATGCACACGTCCTGGTCCCCACCCGAACATGGCGGACAGAGCCCAGCTCCACTGCCTGTTCTACAACACTAAACACGGATGGATGGACGGAGGAACAGATGGATGGGTGGGCAAGCAGGCGCCAAGAGAAACGGAGACGCGGCCATGCACATGGGCCAACACACGAGGTGCAGCTGGTGGGAGCAGAGAGGATGGTCTGGACCTCGGCTGGGAGCAGGCCGGCTGGGCCCACCTGAGGTGAATGACATGGCAGGGGCACTGCTGGCTCCCCCGCTGCAGCCAAGCCCGAAAATAAAGGCGCCACAGAAGCCTCTGGGGACGCGGCGTTCTCTGGGACAGCATGCCAGAGCTCAGGCAGGAGGGCCCTCCACACTGCGGGGAGGTTCCCGCGGGGCCGTCCCCAGCCCTGCTGGCCACACCAGACTGCAGGCTGGGTCCCGCTGCCCTTGTGGGGCGAAGCCCGGCAGTCTCCTCCCGCCAGCCCCGAAGGTGAAGAGGCTGTGCGTGACCAGGTGGCGCGCCCCAAGAGCGGCCACCACCCGGCTGACCCTCCATCCCATGCCCCAAGGGAAGCACCACCTTCCTGCCAGCCCTCGGCAAGGCCTCTCCTTGCCCTCCCCCTGCAGCAGCCCACCCAGTCCCCACCCCTCGGAAGTTTGGTACAGAACCCACTGTGGTGACCCCACGGGTCCAGCCAGGGGGATGACGACGATGCGCATGTGTGGGGAGCTCAGCTGTGCCCTCCAGACCTTCCCTCAAAGCCAAGGCACGGCCCCTGGGCGACAGGTGCACGCTCGCTGCTGGAACTTTTGGTCACTAGAGACATAAGCGCTGCTCCAAGAACAGTTCAGCCTTGTGATGGGTGACTGTCACCGCCCCGTGGCAGGGGAGCTCTGGCCAAGTCAGGTCTTTGGGGTGGAGGAAGCCCTCTATGGCAGGCTGTGTGGACATGCGTCCCAGGTGAATGGGGTGGATGGTCTGCACTGCTTCTCGACTAAGTTGTTTTTATAAAGCCAGAGACGCCAGCTGACCCTCGCCCACACCCATAAGAGAAACCAATGCAGAGGACACGTTAGGCTGCTAGGGACAGGCCCCATGGAGGCCATCTGCTCACAGGTCACATGCAGGAGCAGGGCAGTCAGGGCGCGGGGACGCGCTTCCTGCAGGGACACCACTAATACAGCAAGGCCCTTGCCACACAGCCACAGGCCCAGAGCCAGCTTGTCTGCTCCAGCCATGGGGCCCTGACAGCAGCAGTGCGAGCCGGCAGGGGCACTGCCCCAGGTGCCAAGTGAATGCAGCTGGCACCAGGCAAGGGACAAGGGCCCATGGGTGTGATTGCTGTGGAGCTGACTGGGTGCTTGCACGGGGCGCTAAGCAGAACACCCCTGCACCCCAAAGCACCTGGGGTGACGGGCAGCACTCTCGAGTGTTCGCGGGGCAAGGCTGTGTCTGCAAACCCCCTGAAGGACTGCTGGGGAGCTGAGTCCCGGCCCTGGTCACCTGTGACCTTTCTGCAGGGAGCGGCGGGGTGGCTTGGCGTGGCGTGCCTGCCCGAGGGCACACACAGAGCAGTGGAGGGTCTGCCCTGCGGGCTCAGGCGCTAAGCTGGGGGATGGGGTACAGACCACAGAAAGCATGAGGAACCGGCAACCAAGCAGAAAAGAAGAGCAGCTAAGCCACGTCTCCAGGAGGCCCCCTTGGAAGCAGAGGCAGAGCCATATGCGCCTGCGTGGGGCCGGGGGGCAGTGCCAGCCCCGTGCAGCCTGGCAGCAGCTGAGCAGAGAAGCTGGAAGCTCCTTAAACGACTAGGGATAGGCGGCCACTAACCGTGTGGGAACAGAAGGCGGAACGTGCCCCGAGGACAGGATGGTCAGCAGAAAGAGCAATGACCTTGCAACACGCTGCCCGGCTGAGTGCTGAGCACGCGTGGCGGGGAAGGAGCCACAGGGCACAGGCTGCAGGCACCCACATATGTGCGGTCCTGGCTCGAGACAGGAGGGGCGTTCGTGTCACTGGGGCGGGTGCTGGCCGACAGTGAGCGGGTATCTTCAGGGGCAGTGTCCTGAGGTGGGCCTACAGCTCCACAGTGGGCACGTACGAAGACTGTGAGGGTCATTTCACAGCAGTGAGTTGTGTCGACTGTCACGACACACAGCAGGGACATTAACTCAGCAGACATCCAGGCTCTGGGGGCCGCCCGCCCCGCCACACACGTGAAGGCTCTGAGGCGAGCAGCTGAGTCCCAGCGGGGCCTGCAGGCAAGCGGGAGAGCTCCGGGGGCCAGGCCAGCCCTGCCGTCCTGCTCAGGAGCCCGAGGGCTGCTTGCCTCCGGCCCAGAGAAGCTTCGGGGAAACGCGACTAACGGTTACCGTTGCCTCCGGCACAGCACTGCGGGCACAGCTCACCAACATCCCTTTGGGGAAACTGTCCCCTCCGATGGCTGCACCTGCCTGTCACTGTGGTGCCCCTGGGGCCACAGTGCCGCCGGGAAGCCAGCAGGGGACACAAATGGGGGCTCTCCTGACGGTCCCAGAGGGGCAGCTCCATCCCACCCGCCAAGGGGCCCCGCGCCCTCTTAGTGCTCTGGGCAGGGCCGGCACAGGCAGCTGCTCAGATCTTTGGGGAAAGTGGCAGGAACGACGCGGCAGGAGAGGCGCAGGCCCACTGGAGGCCAGGGCCGTTCGGCCCCGTTGGACTACATCCAGTTTCCCACACACATCGGTACACACAGGACTGGCCCACTTCACAGTTCAAATCCTGCACAAGGCAGCAGACGGAGGACTCAGCTTGTAAGAAGCGTGTAGGGTTTACTGCAGACGGCATGACCATTCCCAGGTCACCTCGGTGGCAGCAGCCTGGCTATCAGGGAGCAGTGTAGTGGAGACCCCAGCGCTAAACGAGGGACCCTTTCAGTCCTGCCCCTCTGTAAGTGGGGGAGCGGTGGGATTCTTCCCAGTGTCCCCTCCCTCAGTCCCATGGGACACCATGCCTGAGCCAGCCCGCATCACTGGGCCTCACACCTGCGCCCGGCTCCTAGGGACCTGCTACCGCGCTCTGGTCCCTGACCGGGGACGAGGTCGCTGCTGCCTCTTGCAAATCCTCCTCCTTTTGTTACCGCTGTGCTGCTCCTGGGGCGCAGTGGGGTGAGCCCCGGGGCCCCGCCGCTTCTTCCCAGACCGAGAGCCGGGCACTGGGCGAGTGTCCTCCTCCCCGTCTTTTCCTGAAACGGCAAGGCCACGAGGAGAGGGGACGTTTCACTTCAGGGACTCAGGAGCCAACAGGAAGGTGCGAGAGGCCCGGTCCCCAGCCTACCTGACTCCAGCAGCTGGCACTGCCGCGCGCGCCGCCGCCGCCTCTCCCGCCGTCCCCCACGCGCCTGCCTGTAGACCTTTTCCGAGACGTCATCCTCCGGAAAGAGGCCTACGGAGCAAGGTGCAGTCAGGCCCGGACGGCAGTCGGCCGCCAGCACCAGCTCTACCGGCTCGTCAAAGCTGTTCGAGCCTCCAGCTCAGCTGTGGACAGTGACAAGCCGTCCTGACGGCAAGGCATCTGGGTCGACTCTGATGTCTACTTGAAAATGATCACGGGGAAAGGACACGACTTTTGGGGGCAAAGGAAATACTCCCCCTCGGGAGTCTAGGACTGGAGACAATATTCAAGCCTTTACGCAATAAGCGCAGGGCATCAGGTCATGACAAGCAGATTTCTAGGACACGTGGCTGAAGGGTGGGGAGGGGGGCCCTGGGCACGTGCCCTAACACAAGGGCAGTAATCGTGAGCACAATGGGGGTTCACGGGAAAACCCTTTGAACCAGGGTTCAAGCAGGGTCCATGCTTTTTCTAGGGAACAGCTGGGAAAAACGTCTGCAGCCATAAACCCGGGTGGGTCTTTCAGAACGAGCCACACCGTGCACTCAGCACACGAGTGGAACTTACTGGAAGAGCAGAGGCGGGCCCGCCCTACCCCAGGGAGAACCCCCACCCCCCAGGCCCTGGCTCCTGGTAGACTGTCCTGGCTGTGGGACATGCAGATGCCAGCCGCTCCCACGAGGACGAGACACCTGCCACGTAGCACCCAGGCTCACCTTCAGCGAGGCCCTGCAACCTGAGAGACGGGACAGTCACCCCCTGGGCTGGGCTCATGGGCAGCCCAGGACACCCTCCCTGAGCCCGTGCCAGGGCAGAGCAGTGGCGCCGAGAGGACAGCCACACCAGCCGCCGCGGGAGACACTCACTTCTGGACCACCTTGTAGAGACGCTTCCGGTTCTGGGAAGGGGTGTCCTGGTGGCTGGCAGCCTCCAGCAGCCTGCTGGCCACAGCCTCATAGTCGAACTGTCTCGGAGACATGCGAGAGGCCCAGTCAGCTCCGGGCCGCGAGAGTGACGCGTGTGGAGCAGAAGCGGCCATATCTGGCCGGTCACCCAGGGCAGCGGGGCCGGAGCGCGGTGGCCCACTCAGCCCCTGGCCGCAGTGATGCGAGGGGAGTGCCAGCCAAATCGAGAGTTGAACTGGCGCACAGGTGCCATCACTCTTGGGGCACGGGGGGAGGGGAGGGGGGCAGGGGGCGCAGGTTAAAAATCCACGTGCGGCCTCGCCAGCTGCGAGCGCGCCAGCGCGCGTTACCAGTCTCGGGTAAGTAACGGGAGGCAGCGTTACCCTCCCGAACATTTTAGGATTGAGGTTGTGATTTCTTTACGAGAAAGGGAAACAGCTTTAACTAACAGCCGAAGCCTGTGGGTGTCTCTCCACATGTGAGAAGAGTGGGGCCTCCGAGACTGGGCAACACTTACCCTCGGAGAAATGAAGAGGGGTGGGGGGAGGAAACCAGCAATGTCGCTGGTGACCGTCATAAACCAGACACAGAAAATTGTCTCGATTCAACCAGCAGCGCAGGAGGAGGGACCAGTGACAGCTGCACCCCAGGGGCCGCTGTGAGCGCCCCGTGCTGGCACCCACCTGCAGGACAGCACCCGTGTCCTCTGAGTCCTCCCCAGCCTGCTCCTCGCCTGCGTCCGGGCCAGCCCGTCGGAGGGCACCTAGAGTGACAAGGACCCTGAGCAGCCGTGCGGCCGTGGCTGGAGCCAAGGGCCCCTCCTGGAGGCGGCACACAGAGCGCCCAAATGGCACCCGACGGTGCAGCGCTGTGGGGGGCTGCGGTGGGCCAGGCAGGGCCAGCCGGCCCAAGGGGCCATGTGACACTGATGTCACAGCAGCCGAACAAAGGCTCTGAGCAGCGGCAGCTCTTAGGGGTGCGGATGGGAGACAGGCCCGCAGGGCAGGGCCAGGGGCTACAGGAGGAGTGGAGACAGACTCTTGTTTTGCGAATACGGAAGTTTCTGGAGACAGAAGGAGTGACAGCTGTGTATCGTAAAAGTACTTAAAGCCCCCGAATAGCACAGTGAATCCAAGACGGGAAACTCTATTGCGCTTATGTTACCACCAAACAATTCCCCTGGAGGTAGGAAAGCCCTGAGGCCGATGGGGACAGTCACGGACGGTCACAGGGTGCCCACGGGGCTTGAGCAGCTGCCATCTCACAGCAACATCAGGCCCACAAACCAGCCAGAGTGATGCCACCACCACCAGAGCACCGCAGGCCCCGCCCTAAAACCCTTCCGGGGACACCCAGTCACGTCCCCCACAGTGCCGGCCGCTGTAGCTGTGACCCCGGAGGTGACAAGTGGAGGTGTGAAGTCTTCGGAGACACTCAGGGACACTGGAGAACCTGGCGGGGGGCCGCACACGGTCAGGACAGCCCGTGACAGCGCACACTGGGGAGCGGCGCAGCTGCAGGCCGGGCAGCGGAACAGACCCAGGAGCAGGAGGACAAGCGGGGGCCACAGAGCGAGGGACGGGGTACAGGGAACATGTGCTAGGGGAAAAGACAGGTGACTGCAGGAATCCTGGCAGGAGCCACTGGGACAGACACCATCCATGACACACCGTCTCCGTCTCCCTCACCTCTAGGTGGCTTCCTGCGCTCCTCCCCGCTGGACGCCTCCTCCCCGCTGGACGCCTCCTCGCCACTAGACAAGCCCTGCGCCTGCGCGTCCAGTTCGTTCATCAGCTCCTCGATGGCGAGCGGGGCCTGCTCCACGATGGCCTCGAAGATGCCGCATGTGATGCTGTTCAGGACCAGGGGGCTGCGGGCAGGCGGGTGGGAGCTGACACCGGGCCATGCCGCTGCGGACTGGGACCCACACTAGATGCGCCCCCTCTCAGAGGAAGGCCCACCCCGAAGGCAGCCGCCCGCAGGAGGCCGGGCCCGCACTCACTCCCGGGTCTGCGCGGCGATCCTGCAGAAGGGCTCCACGAACCCGAGCGTCTGCTCCGCTGTCAGCTGTGGGGAAGCAGGCACTCAGCTCCAGCGGGCAGCAGGGCGGCGCACCCGCCCACCGCGGCGCCCACCTCCTCACCTCGGCAGCGCCCACTTTGCTCAGCTCCTCCAAGAAGATCTCGGTGAAGTGTCTTTTCACCCCGCTGGGGGCCTGGCTGTCGGGGTGCAGGACCTCAGTGGTCAGCAGCTCCAGCAGCTGCTTGGTCTGTCTGGGAGGAGAAGTGAAACTCAGCGGGCAGCCCCACAGCTGCACGGGGGTCTGCTGAGTGAATGACACCCCAGGCCCAACACCCGGCCGGTCCCCACGTGCTGTCCCTTCCAGCAGAGGGCTCTGCTACTCGGGTGTCCGACGGTCACGGCAGCAGGGCACAGGCGGTGCGCCTCCACAGCACCACGGACCGCTCAGAGTGGGCCACTCTGGACTAAGATCAAGACCCAGAACCAGAACCAGGAAAAGAAGTCCTACACGTCGTGACGTCGTCCTCAGTCTCTGGGGACTCAACTCCGACGGCAGCGCAAACAAAAGGAAAAATAAACCGGGGCTACATCAAACAAGGCTTTGCACAGCACGAGAGCCACCAGCCGAGCGAAGACACCGGGAGACGGAGAAGACGTCTGCAGCCGCACGTCTGACCACGTGACGGGGAGAACGACGCACGAAGGCTCATACGATTCACCAACAGACAGACCCCGATGAGAAAATGGGGAGAGGCGCTCGGCAGACACCCCGAAGAGGACGCAGAGGGCCAACAGGCACGCGGAAAAGCGCGGCACCCGCCCATCAGGGAACGCAGGTCCGGACCCACAGGAGAACGGCCTCCGGCGGAGGCCAGACAGCAGCGGTGGCAGAAGGAGCCCGTGCACCGCGGTGGGCGTGCAGGCTGGGGCAGCCACGCCACAGCGCGGGCTCCAGGGCCGACCGTGGTGGCTGAGGCGGCCGAGATGCTGGCGTGGACCAGGTAAGGCCCAAAGATCCGGGTTTGAATCTGCGGTGAGGGCCGGGGTGACGGACAGGACAACTATCAAATATGCTTCTTCCCTCCTCTGAAGAAAACCAAGTACAAATTCCTCAGAAAATCAAAAACGAAGTATAATCCACAGTCCCACTTCCAGCTGTGGCTCTGCGCTCGCGGCGGCACTTTTCCCGACGGTCAGGGGAACAAGCTGAGGCCCCTCGCCGGGTGACGGATGTCGGGGACACGACTCCGCCGTTAAAGGGAGCTCTTGCTGCTCCTGAAACGGGGCAACTCGCAGGTGAGGCCACAGAGACCAGTGTGGGAGTCATCACCGTGTCCGGGGCAGGGAGCCGCCGCGTGGTGGGCGCGTGAAAGCAGCCCCCTGGAGCCCGGCAGCAAGGCTGAGGCCCGGCGGTGGGATCGCGCCGCAGGCAGGATTTCTCTGCTCGTCTCGTTGTTTCAGGCTTCTGTCTTATTTCTTCTTAGGGAGAGGCGGCAGCATGCGTGAGACCATCTTTATTTCGCCTGGCGCCCCCTCCCCAACTGCAGCGCACAACCCCAGGTTTCTCGCAGGGTCCACCTGAGCACAAGAGCATGCCCCCAAGGAAATGAAGGCACAAAGGGCAGCCAAAAGCTCTGCAAGCCGGGACCCGGGGCTACGGTAGGCCGCCACTTTCCCCACGAGGACCTTGCATCCCCCGCAGTGAGTAAGGCCAATCAAGACAACAGACCATCAACCGAGTGAAGACGATGTCCTGCTCCTGGGCGCCCTAGGGGCCAGACACACTGACCCAGCGGTCCCCACGGCCAGTCTGAACCTAGAGGATTCGGGCGGTGGCCGACTCTGGTCTGTCCTCCACAGGGCACACATCTCCGCCTGCAGCGGCTCCATCAAAAGCCCCAGACCTGGTGCGCGAGCGGGCACCTCCGGAGGCTCCGTCCAGGTGTGGTCGAGCATCCGGACTGCAGGCCCTTCGACTTTCAGATCAACTCCAAAGTCGCCTCTCAGCCTCCCCCCGCCGCCCGAGCCCCCAGCAGCACGTGCGGCCCCAGCACTTGACAGCCGTCTGAGAAGGCAGCTCTGGTCTGAGCAGGGCTGCAGCAGCGCCAGGACAGGCACAGTGAAAGCCACTCTCCCTGGGCGCTTTCGACATTTACGACGTCCCTGAGAACACTGTCCCTCACAACCAGACGCGGAGCAGCGAAGTTCTGCGCCAGCTGTGCCTCCCTTACACACGCACACTGCGCCGCTGCAGCCGGGAGGAGAGCAACACTGTCACTGATCCACGCGGAGGGACTAGAGGGGAGGATGCTCGGTGAAACAAATCAAAAGACAGACAGACAGCAGGTGACCTCACTCAAGGGCAGACGTGGGCAGAACTGAGGTCACCAGTGGGGAACGGGAGGGGGGTGGGGGGCGGAGTCACCGGACACCAGGGAAGGACACTTGGTGACGTGGAGGGCAGTGTGCTGACATCTCTGAGGAATGGGGACTCTGCACGTATGAGTTTATTTAAACGTGTAGAGTAACTACTACAATGAAAAAATAAAACTGAAAAAAAAATTAACTGCACCACGTTCGAAAGCTGATAGAGCACACGGGCAGCTAGGACGCTGGCCCCTCACAGCTGTGGGCCCCGCCGCCCCAGCGCCGCTGATGCCGAGGTCTGGAGAGCCAGCGTGCTGCTGGGAGCGGGCCCCACGACAGCGGACACCGCAGGCTGCCGTAGGAAGCGGCACAAGGAGGGCTTCAGACTCAGCAACAGGTGCAATAGCTGACGCACGTGCCACCCCCGGGGACACGCTCAGTTCCCAAATGCCTCTTCCTGAGCACCGTCAGGGTCACCCTCCAGAGTGGCCGTCGCGTAACTGGGACACACGTGGACCCGCCCCCTGCCCCGTGGAAGAGGCTGCTCCGGCCTGGGACACCCACCTTTCTCCCCAGTCCTGCATCTTCAGGGCCTCCAAGGACTCATGCAGCACCATCCTCATGAGCTGTGGAAGGAGACGGTCAGAGGTCTGACCCAGCAACCCTGTCCCGGGCTGTGCTGCCAGCCACGGCCACACCGGGGGCATGGGAGACGGCCCGAGCCGAAAGCCCTCCTCTCACGGGGAGCAGGCGGCACGAGGTGGCGCGCTGACTCCCTTGCGACTTAACCCTGGGCCCGCACAGCACCAGCCTAGCACCGCCCGAGGGTGAGTGCGTTTTCCCTGCCCTTAGATCCTACCTGCCCCTAGAGACCACACGTAACACCTGTGCATGCCCGGTGCCCACAATGCCCTGCGCCAGTGCAGCTCCCAGAGTGACTGAGGTCCAAAGGGTCCACCCTTGGGGAGGCTTAGCCACTGCCCCATTCGGTGCCCGCTCGGGTCCACTTGCCCCTTCACCAGGTCTGTCCCACCTCCAGGGAGGCCAGCAGAGGGACACGACTGGTTGGACAGGAGGAAGCCTGACCAGCACCAAACTGAGTCTGTAAAACCGATCTGTCCTGCGATTGAGGGCACTCAGGGCGCTGTTACAGGAACCCAGCACCGGAGACGAGAAACAGAGCTCCACGCAGTTCTGTAACCGTCCTCACCCAGAGGACAACTTCAGAGGTGGACCCCCACAAGCAGACCCGGGGCTCTGGGCCTCACGGCGCTGGTGGCTCCTTCAGCGGGAAGCAGCAGCCAGCAGCCTCCCGGGAGGGGCTTCCATCCCCCCAACCCCCAGCAGAGCTTGGACCCTGTTTAAGGTCCACCTACCACCACTGGGACAGCAGGGCACCCAGACAGACCCAGGCTTCCTCCATCCTGACAGTGGTCAGTGCTCAGGCTTGTGTGGCCGGAGCCTGAGGCCACAGGCCTGCTGCCCCCTCGGCCCTCCATCTGGCCTGGCGGGGTGCAGCCTCACCAGGTAGAACTTGTCCAGGCGCAGACGGTCCAGGCCCTCCCACTCGCGGCTCATGGTTTGCCAGAAGGTCTGCAGGAACAGGTGCTCTGCAGGGGGCGGGGGCAGGGCGGGGCCGAGATTCACGGAGGAGTGCGGGAGCTGCTCAGGACGGAGGGCCCTGCCGACGCTCGCTCACCCCCCGGCCCCCGGATCCGCTACCCCAGCCCAGCAGCAGCCCCCACAGACACAGGTATATCAGCCCCAGAGAGCGTCGTGCTGATCCGCCCTCAAATTCAGACCTGAGGCTCCAAGCCCGGCACCAGAACCTGACTGTTGGGAGGGAAGGTCTTTATAAAGAGATGGTTATGGTAAAACTGACTGTGACTGGTGTCCCAATCTGGAGCTCAGGACAGACACGCTAAGGTCTGGCCAGTGAAGACACTGGAAGAGACGCCACCCGCATGTCTGCACACCAGAGGGGACCCCTCAGCCACAGGCTCCCCAGCCTGCCGTCACTACTGGTCTCGTGCAAGCAGGGGGTGCCGGTGCTGGCCCCATCCAAATTCTCCCAGGTTCTCAGAAGGCAGAACCGGGAGGAGAGGCACCCGGCATGAATTAGTCCAGAGACCATTTCAACTCGGCCTGCTCAGCATCACTGAGCTCACAGCCCCCACGCCCACGCTGGTGGGCTCAGTGATGCCACCAGTCCTGTGGCCCTGGACAGCACAGGGAAGTGGGACACGCCAGTGCCACCCCCTGCCTCCAAGCAGTGACTAAACTGGCCTAGGTCTGGACACAGGAACAATTGGATGGGGTCCGTGCAGCAGACGTCAGGGCTGACAGCTCCCGACCTGGGGCCGCAAGACCCAGTACAGCCTGAAGGCCACTGAGGTCCCACCCGGCGACTGCGTGAGCCGCGGCCAGAGCTTGGTGACACTGTGTGAGCTTCTGCTTCCCCATAAAAATATGAGACCAGCTGTGACGCTCGTCAGTGGAGTCGGTCTGGGGCAAACGCGCATGAGGGGAACCTGCTCTCACTCAGGACAGGTCTGGCGCTGGGTACTCACGCGCCTCTGCCGTCTGAAAGGCGTGGATGAGCCGGGAGATGGTCCTTCCGAGCTCCTCCTGGGCAGGAAACAGCCCTCAGTCCAGAAGAGACGTGATGCACACGAGCAGCCAGAGACTGCGCACTCTGTCAACCGCTCAGCAGGAGAGGGCCCTGCCGCCCGGTGTGCTGGAGCTGACCCCTCGCCCGAGCACAGATGGCAGTCAAAGGAGAGCAGAGAGACTGCGCCCGCGAGAAGGGAGGCCCGGGCCGCCTCGAGCAGCCGTCGCTGCCCACCCGCAGCTCAAGATGAACAAGCCATGCGCTGAGTAGACAGAGGTCGACCGCACGCCCAGCTGTCCCCACACCGACACAAGCACCCATGGGCTTACCTGGAGCAGCGGCTTGTCTTGCATCCACATGCAATAGAACAGCCCTTTCCACACCTTCAGCAGCTCGTCGTGAGTGAAGCCACCTGCACCAAAGAAGCAGCGGGCCCTCAGGGACGCCGAGCCTTCAGCGCTGGATCCCGTGAAGCCGCAAGGACGGCGGCCCAGCTCCACTGAGTGCCCGTCCCGAGGGGGCGCGGCCCCGAGCAGGCATCACAGCGCAGAGCCGGGGCGCCGCGCTGCGACTCTGCAGTTTCCGAACTTCCCGAGGGAGCGGGGGCCGTGTCGGTGACAGCTCCCGCAGCGTTACGTCTGGAACTTACACGCGCCGCGCCTCAAACGTCACGAGGCAGCTCGCTGGGGCGGGAGAAGCGGGCGGCTGGCGGGGCCGCCGCGGTCCCGCGGGGCAGAGAAGCGCGGTCCCGGGGGCGCTGGCCCCTCCGCTCTAGACCGCGGACGTAGGCGTGTTCTCCGCCCCGCGGGCCACCCCGGCGATCTCGGCTCGGGAGACCCCGTCGCTCCCGCAACAGAGGGAAGCAGCGGCCGCTGCAGGGCGCGCACCGCACGCGGCGGGCCGGACCCGGGGCCGCAGGGGCGCCCATGGCGAGCGCCGCGCACCGGGCGGAGGGACGCGGGGAGGCTCCGCGCGGCTGGGGCCGCGGCCCCGGGACGCCCCGCCGCCCCGCCCACCTGCGGCCGGCTGAGTCCTGGCGACGATGTACTTCCGGAGCCGCCTCACCGCCCGGTCCCGGGTGACCTGCTCGTTCCCCGCCAGTCGCTGCGCCAGCTGGATCTCGGGCGGGAGCTGCACGCGGGAAACCATGATGCCGGCCGCCGACCCCGCGCTCCGCTCAGCCCGGCGCGCGGCGTGACGCCACAGGACCGCGCCGCCCAGAAGCGCGGCCGACGACTTACAGCCGAGCTGCTATGCCTGGGGCGCGATGACGTCACACGAACGCGCCGCCCAGGAGCGCGGTCGACGACTTACGGCTGGGCCGCTCCGCCCGGCACGCGGCGACGTCACACGCACACGCCATTTTGACCCCGGCGCGTAGCGTGGCGTCACATGAGGCGCCCACTCTCGGGCCGCTCGCTACCGCCGCGCGGGGGTCGGGTGGCTCAGGCCCTCCCGGGTGAACGTGCACTGGGCGCTGGTGACGGTGCACGGTGAGTCAGCGCCCAGCTGCCTTTCGGGGTGCAGAGCCCTGCCCTGCAGCGCGCGGGAGCTCGCCTCCCAGATTCGGAGTGGCGCACCCTGGTGGCCGAGCGGTTTAGGGCACCGGGCGTCGTCCTCGTCCATCCCAAGGTCGGGAGTTCAAGACCCAGGCGTGGGGAGCGGCCAAGAGGAACAGCTAAATAAAATAAGTAACTGCCTCTAGTCCCCCTCATTCCTGCTGCACCTTTCCTTCAAATAAAAAAAGAAAAGCCAACGAGCAGGGGGAGAAGGAAGGGGAGGATGTGGCCGTTTGTTCCCTGGAGTCCGCGCTCTGCGCGAGCACCAGCCCCCGATGCCGCAGCAGGCCGCCCGCCAGCGGGCCGCACTGGCCCTCGGGACAGACCATCTCTGTGACGGTCCGTGCCGGGAGGACACGGTTAATGTCAGAAATGCTCACAAAAATCACTCCTGGGACCCCCTCTCCCAGCTTCAGAAAACGCTTGTGTAAGGAGCGTTGGTTTGAGTAAGCAGGCTCCTCTCACCCACCTGCCAGAAAGAAGACACTGGACAGAAGCCTTTTTGAGTCCAAAAGTTTCCCAACCGCCCTTGGGGTTTAGATCAACTTCAGTCATCCTGTGGGTCATCCCCCCAAGAAATATCCTGAGCCCCACTGGGTCACATCAACTATTAGAAGTTTCAGCATCTTATGCAACATGGAAACCAGACTGCTGAAGGGCCTTTATTCAGATTAGCAGTGACTTTCTCTGCAGGGCCCACCCCAGCGAAATGCCCTGTCATGGCAGGTGGTCTATGTAAGGTTTTTCTGGGCTCCGCGAGGAGAAAAAGTCAATTAGACAAAAAAGTCGAATAGTCAGGGCTTTATTGGATTCTGCACACCCAGGCGAAATTCCCAAGTCCGCAGAATGGGGCTGGGAAGTCGCGCTTGAACAAAGGGGAGCGGGCTCTTTAAGCAGAGGAATTTCGTGGGCTTCCTACGTCGCGATTGGGGATTGGCCCTGTGAATCCAGGTGTGGGGGTCGCATCCCTTATTCTGATGTCATCCACCTTTTTCCCGGGCTTGGCCGCTGCTGCTTTTGTCCCTGGGTCAGCCTAACAGTCTACACAGTGTTCTCTCAGACCGTCCCCAGGTTCAGATCCTCAGATTCGCTGAGAAGCTCTTTCTAGGTATCGGAGCCAAAGAGCGAAAGATGGGCTGGATAAAGGGGAGAGTGCAGTACACAGTCTGGACCGGATCCCCTTCAAAAAAGCATTGAGAGTCGTGGGGACAAGCTGTGGGAGAGCGTGCTTGGAGACCACTGACAGAGTACAGGACGGAACAGTTACCTTCTGGGGTGTGACCCGGTGTCCATTTAAATGGAGCCCATCAGGACCCTGGGAAGCTTGCTTTGCTAGGATTGTAGAGGAGACTGAGCGGTCCTGAAGTTAAAGTTGATGATGGGTGTTGACTGAAGTGAAATCACTGTGAAGCAAAACCAAATTTAATACAGAGATGCTTGTTAGGAAATCACTCACAGGCTATTTCTGCGTTTCATCCTTGAAGACTTAAACACAGGGACTGGATGCCTGTGTCCTTCAGAGATTCGGTTGCAGTTTTAGACACTTTGTAGAGACATGTTTGCGCTGAGCATTCTATATCAAAGCTCTGTGTCAAGGAGCAGGTTTCATTTATTTTTTGTAAACGACAGGTAGGGGCAGGAGTGAAGTAAGGAGGCGGTCCCGAACCAGTCCTTGGGTTTTAGTGATCTGTGCCCCAGCTTCAGGCTTAGTGCCCGTCACCAGGGTACACCAGTCCTCTTGAAGGATCTTTTCTGAGTGCCCACAGGAGGCAGGTCTGCTTGCATCATCTTGTGCCCCTATCAGAACACTGACGCAGGCTTGCCTAGGGGTGTTTGTGAATCAGTCCCCTGAAATCCGTGTTGAAATCCTGGCTCACTGCTGAATTAGTCTTTGATGGGAATCAGCTATGATTTATTACTGCAAAAGGATACAAAGCAAAATCTGCCCCGGGGAGACATGGGGCGAGTCCAGGGGACAGTAGGGCAGGGAGGAGGTGCGTGGGAACCGTCGCGGCTCCAGCGCTCGAGCCTCGATGAAGTCACGCAGGATGCGCTGAACTCCCCGCAAGGACACGCGACCACACGTGCGGGGTGCCGTCCACAGGCCTCGGCTTTTACTGGGGCTGGTCACATAGGATCGTTTGCCTGGCATGTTCCAGGCTCCCCAGGGGGATGTGTCAGCACAAGCCACGGTGTTCGTGCCGAGAGGTGACGACCAAGTGGGCACTCTTGTCACACATAGGGTAGGCAGACCCTCCTGCAACTAAGTTCCCAGACACCAGCCCAGGGCCCACCTCAGAAATCAGGGCTTTCTGGGGGGAGCAGGCAGGCCTCTGTTGAGCCCCGACACAGGTCAGCTCCGGAGCGGAGCATTGCCACCTTGCCATCAAGTGGTGGCAGCTGCCCCGGAGCCACTGGAGTCATAGTGAAATGAGGGGGGTGACCGTGGGGCTTGCCCAGAGCCGGTTCCCACCAGAGGTGGGGTCCTCACTGTGGGGAGTAAGAGCCAAGTCTCTGGTGGGGTGAGGTCATAACAGATAAAAAGTCTCACGCTGTGCAGCAGCAGATGTTGGGCGAAATGCCGACTGGCTGCTCGGAGGCAAGAGTACAGCTTGTCCCATTCGCACGGCGTTGGCTCGGTGTGGATCATTTGTAAGAAAATGTTGGGAAATACTGTCGAAATTGCTTGTACAGTCAGGACTCGTTCTCTTGCCGCTCATTCTTGTTCTTCTTTTAAAGGGAAGGTGCAAGCAGAGATGCAGGCGAGAAGAGGAGGAAGCACCGTGTTTTAGCGGGTGGTTCGCCCTGGTCGTTGCGGCTGGGGTGTGTGGGTGGACTGTCCCCTGAAGACGTGACCGCCGGGCTGCCCGAGTCCTCCCATAACCTCATTCTCCTTACGTCTGCAAAGATGCGACCAACAAATTCAGTTCATTCTGAACTTCTGGGCACACGTGACTTTGGGGGGGTCACTACTGAGCGCCTCCCAGAGGGTTAGGGGAGTGCGGAGATGAGACAGAGGCCCCAGTGCGCTCGCTCACGCTGAGCCCGCCTCGCAGTCGGCCCCTCCCAAAAGGGAGTCTGAGCCCATCTCAGGCCACCCTGCCGTCCCCTGCCGTCCCCTGCCGGGCAGTGACGTCACCACACTGCTGTCTGCTCGTGTGGCTTCCTCTTCCACCCCCGTCGCCTGTGCTCTCCCAGGGGCCCCTTTCTGCCCACCTGAAGGGGTGCTGCTGACTCCTGGTTGGTGAACGCCGCCAGTGAGCTCTTTCTGGTCTGCCCGCTTGGCCTGTTTGTGAATAGGGCTTTGTCCACCTTAGAACAGCCCTGCGAGGCAGGTGTGATGTCTGCCCTCTTGGAGGTGAGCAAAGAGGCTTATGGGTGACACACTTGCTGGAACTGAGGCACGTGAGGGCCGTGCTGTGACTGTGGGCCCTGGACGAGTGTGCGCTCACGTCCTGGCCAGCGCCGCGTCCCCGTGGTACAGGGTTGGGGGCTCCTCTCCATCCCCAGGTCTATCAGACATTCGGCACCGCACAGGACCAGTGGGGACCACATTCCAGGAGACGGAGCTGAGTCTGGGGGTGTGCGGTGTGCGGCCCAGCACAGGACAGGCACTGGGGCCTGGGGTCCCTTTGGAACTCGGGCCTGTCCTGCGTGGGTCCCTATTTTCAGGTTAACTTCCCCGATAACATCTCTTGCTAGTGAGGATGCACTGGTAAATTTGATAAACAGTCATTTGATGTTCCCTGTTCATTTTTCTTTCTCAGAAGATTTCTTGGACTAGAATATAATTAGCCACAAACTCCGACGATGGCATTTTTGCAGGGAAAAACATGAGGCCCCCATGAGACCAGGAACAGGCCTGTGAGCCACCTGCCTCCCAGGCAGACAGCTGGGCATGTGCTGGGGTGGAGGGGTGCCACCCGGGGCGAAAGCAATGCCCTTGGCTTCTGCCTGCCAGGAAGATGACCGATTTCACAATGGCTTGAATTTATCACTCACGCCTGCCTGATCAAAGGGAAGTGAGCTCCGGCCCTTTGGTGGCCCCGGACTCAGTCGGTCTTCCCCACTGGCTCCAATGAACGTCGATGGCATCCACGAGTGCAAGATACACGTCAGCATTTCCCAGGCCCTATAGCCAGGAAAGAAATGCTCGTTCTGGGTGGGACTCGTGCCTGCGCCCGCATCAGACACCTGCTCGTTCGTGCGGTGCTGCAGAGCCTCTGAGGCGGGTGACGAGGACCACCCCACAGAGAGGCAGACGCCTAGCACAGGCGGACAGCGCTGGGTCCAGAGTGCGGCCCTCCGTGGAGGCCTGGGCACAAGTCGGGCTCAGACCACAGCTCTGACTTCATGATGCTCGAACCGAGGCCAAACACATTTGGCTGAGGACAGAGCGGACACATGTGGCAAGAGTCCTGACCCACAGCCTTGCAAGACCCTTCCAGAAACCAGACTCCGCTTCTGCGGCCTCGGTGCCCAGCCTGTGGCCGTCTGCCCCTCCCCACCTGCCCCTCTGAGTCTGCCCAGCACTGCAGGAGCTCCCTGATGCGGCCAGCTGGGCACAGGCTCCTGGAGGCCTCTCCAGGTGGGTCAGAACCTTGAGCAGGATGCGGGAGGCGAGCTGCGGGATGAGACAAGCAACAGCCTCCTGGGTTGCTTCTTCTGCTGCTTGTTTTTTTTGCTTTGTTCAAGGAAAGATGAGGCAGGAGAGGAGGAAAAATCCATGTCCCCTCCCCAGGCCTGAATCTTGAACTAGGGACCCTGGACTAGACTGCGCTCAGGGGCTGCTAGACAATTAGGCCGCCAGGGTGTTTGGTTTTCCAAGGGGTTTTCCTTCTGTTTTGTTTTCAAGGTCAGGTGCAGGCGGCAATGAAGGTAAGCAGCCAGGCAGGCAGGAAGTGAGGAGACAGGAGGAAGCAGCATTTTATGCTGCTTTTTATTTAGTTGTTCACACTGGTTTTTCCCCCTGGACCCGGAACTAAACCCAGGGCTTGTGGGCTGAGTTCTTTTGGAGGTGACTGATGACGCAACCGCTGCTCCACCGGGGCGCACCCGCCTTTTCCTCTTGTAGGGGCTCCAATCTCTCAGGCATTCAGTCCCGGGTTCCTGTGAGCGCAGCGGAGTCTCCCCCAGGACAGCACACCGCCTTCCGCCCCTCCTGAAGTTACACCCCAGGCCCTGCCCAGGCAGGTGGAGGCCACCCTGACACACCTGCGGGGCGGCCACCTGCCCGAGGCTGGGCCCTCCTGCAGAGTCAGCATCTCGGAGGTGACCCGGCAGCCACTGAGCTTTGCAGACAGTTCCCAGCCAGGCCCACCCTCCCCAACAAGACACAGGCCCTTTGCTCCGCAGGTGGTGGAATCTAACCCAAAACCCTTCCTGCCACCCCTTGTGAGACCCCGCCCCACAGCAGCTGGGGGCGGGAGTCAGGCCAGCGGCACAGGGGCCCTCTGTCTTCTGTCCACCCACGGGGGACGCCAGGAGCGGCAGGCAAACTGGCCCGCACCTGCGGGTGAGGGGCAGCTCTGACCCCGGTCTCCACCAAGGGACCCCTGGGCGGGACCCCGACCCTCTCCCTGGGCTCTCCGGGTCCTGGCAGGGCCTCTCTCCTCTCTGCCGCCTGGAGTCTCTGGGGCCCAAACGTGGTGACCCTGCAGAGGACCCAGCACTGTCTGCAGCCGGCTCTGCCGCCGCTGGGCAGGCCTCCGGGACAGGAGGCCACAGCGGGACAGCGCGGTTGGGGAGATTTGTGGTTCCCCGGCGGGTCCACCCAGCGTCCCTTAATGGCGACCCGCCCCGTGCAGGACCGTCGCCCAGCCCGGCGGCCGGACCGTGACTGCCCCAGCAGACCGCCCGTCCCGCCCTCGTGACTGGGTCCCAGGAGGACGACGCCTCCGCGGCGGGGAGGGGCTGCTCGGTGCCCGCCCGCGTCACGTGGCCGTCGCGTCACCGTGGGCGGCGGGCGGGGCGTCCGCGTCCAGTTCAGCCCGCCAGTCCCCGGCGTCGCTCCCCACTCCGCCTGCAGTATGATGTGCGGGGCGCCCTCCGAGACGCGGCCCGCCACGGCCGAGACCCAGGCCGTCGCCGACCAGGTAGGACGGCCTCCCGCTCCGCCTGGCCGCGCCGCCGCCGGGCCTCGGGCTCCTCCTCCGGGGACTGGGCTGCAGGGAGGCGTGCGGCCCGGTCCGCGGAGACCGACGTTCTGCGTTCTGGCTCCCTCTGCACCGCCCCTCCGCTGCCCCCCAAGCCCCACCGTGTGCCGTGGGGCTCCCGGGGGCCTCGCCAGGTGGGTCAGAAGCAGAGCAGGATGCGGAGAGGGGAGCTGCCGGGTGACATCAGGCGGTGCTGACGGCTACTGCTCAAGGGGGTGACTCAGCCCCCGAGCCAGGCAGAGGCGCGTTGTCCGCACCCCTCCGGGTGCCCATGGTCAAGGGGTCTTCGTGTGTCAACCCTTTTGGGAGAGTCGAGTCCCTGTCCCTGGGACAGGCAGGGGGCAGTCCCATGTCACAGGGACTGTGAGGCGGCAGGCCGTGCCCATCCCGCTGAGGACCGTCCATCAGGCCTGTGCCCGTTGCTTCCTGGCCTGAGCCCCTGCACGTGCTAACCGTCCACTTCTGAACTGGCCGTGAGCCTCCGCCCTGCCCTGGCCGCAGTGCAGCCCATCTTTCTCCTGGTCCCGGAGCCTCAGGGCCCTGCCCGCGGTGAGGCTCCCATGGGGTCATCTCCCCTGGCTGCTGGCCAGGCTCCTAACACCCAGAAAGAGGGCCGAGCCCCTCCCACATCTAGGCGGGTCTGGGTGTGTCGTTGGAAGGGCGATGCGCCGTGCACCCTGTCCCGCGCTGGCCTCACCCTGCGCCTGCCTGAAGCAGGGAGCCAGGAAAGTGTCCGGACACAGGCACACATGGCACCAGGGACACCCCGGGACACTGCCCGGGCACCCCACTCCCTGAGGGGCCGGGAGGCACCACAGTGACTCACCCATGACTGATGATGATGATGCCAGTGACAGTGCAGCCTCCCGTCCTCCGCTGCGCTCTGCAGCTGGTGTGTCCAGAGCTGTCCCCACTAGAGGCCGGCCAGAGCACCCTCATGCCTCCAGTGACACTGGACAGCGGCCAGCGTCACACGTTTTAAGTGAAAACAAAGAAAAAATCATGTTAAATGAAAACAAAGCAAAAAGAAAGTCTGTTCCCCCACCCCCCACCCCGTCCCCAAGGCACTGAGGCCCTAAAAGACAGACACCATGGAACACAGGATTGGTGACGACTGACTGACATGTGAGGTCAGCCTCTGCCCAAAGTACTGCCTCCTGAAGAAATGACCTACAATGCAGTGGTGGCCTGGGACCTGCAGAGCGTCCCCGCTGCTCTCCGCTGCTGGCTCGGGCCCGCCAGAGCCCTAGGGGTGTGCCGTCTGCCAAGTGGGAGCACAGGTTTAAGACTGAATTTTTGTTTTAAAGGACAGGTGCGACAGAAATGAAGGCCGGGGCAAAAGAGAGGGAGGAACAAGTGGCATTTTATTTTATTTCATTTAGTTATTCACACTGATTGCTTCCCCGTTGACCGGGACTGGAACCTGGGTATGTGTGGCCTGTGCTCCTTCTGAGGCGAAGGATGCAACCGCTGCTCCCCCAGGGCGCGTCTGAATTAGCTCAACATTTAAAAGTTGGGTCGATTTTAAAGAACAATTTAATAATTACATACAGTCTTTCAAATGAGGGGTTTGCACATTCAGTGAAAATGAAAACGGCCTGAGTGGACACGTTGTGTCCTGAGAACACGTGAGATGTGAAAGTGTCCCGTGTCTAGAAAAGAAAGCGACGACACGGAGCCGGTGTCGTGGGAGCCTCCGCAGAGTCGGGCGGTTTCTGTGCGTTACGGTAACGCTCAGCTCCGCGCGTCCCTCCCTCGGAAAGAACAGCCTCGTCCCAGACGTGGGGGCGCCTGCCCGGCCCCGGCACGAGGGAACCGCGCGCAGGCGACTCGAGCACCGCGTCCCTGTCCCCTGTCCGCCAGGTGAAGGCCCAGCTCGAGGAGAAGGAGAACACCAAGTTCGCGACTTTCCAGGCCCTGGAGTACAAGACCCAGGTCGTCAGCGGGAGGAACTTCTTCATCAAGGTCGGGCGAAGGGGTGGGGGGGG